>NIPQ01091171.1:9270-21533 GCA_002806875.1 Lepidotrigona ventralis hoosana | reverse complement strand
TATGTATGTATGTATGTATGTATGTATGTATGTATGTATGTATGTATGTATGTATGTATGTATGTACGTACGTATGTATGTATGTATGTATGTGTGTCTACCTAGAGCTAGATGTATGGTATAATAATCGAGTATAACGATCATGTATCACTAACGTGCATCGGGGCGCTCGTCGGCGGCTCCAGAGCTTTGTCTGCAGATAGTCAAAGATAGGAACGTACGGGGACCTGAGGATGTAACGCCGGATGCACCAGCGTCGCGTGTTGCAGCGTGCCGGGTAATTCGCCAGCGGTCGAGTATGCCAGTGGATGGTGCCACAATTCAGGACCACCATGGAAGAATGGGCTCCCTAGGTCTGCAATAGAATACACAATTAGAAATCGCCTCTTATCCAACTGAAACGCGGATTGTTCCGTTCGGAACAACGCTATCGACCACACACGATCACACAAGTTATTTCGAGTATTCGGGGATAGATAGACGGCGGGTGTGGAAACACGACGTTCTCGGAACGCACTTCTCTTCGTCTAATAAATTTTTCAATTTGTCATTATAATTATTACTGTATGTTATAATGCAATTAATCGTTGTATTATATTAATTAATCATATAATATACTAATACGGTAATTACGCTGATTCGTGTAATAATATTTCTAATAAATTTTTCAATTTGTCATTATAATTATTACTGTATGTTATAATGCAATTAATCGTTGTATTATATTAATTAATCATATAATATACTAATACGGTAATTACGCTGATTCGTGTAATAATATTATATATTAATTATATCGTTATATTATTTATATTTGTTTTTTATTTATCGTAGCACAAAGAGAAGACATCCGAAAACATTTTCACGCCACCGTATATTATATCGTCCATAACTATTTGGACACGTTGCGAAATTTATTTCAAAATATATTTCAAATGAGAGACTTTTCATTCTAATCTCGATTTCTCACCTCATCTTGGACAATCTTAAATATTACTAAAATTTGAAACCTAGGCCCAAAAAGACTATTCCCAAGACAATGATAAGTGACTAATATTGTTAATGNTATATATATTATCTATATTAATATTCCTCTATATATATTATCTATATTAATATTCCTGTATTATATTATAATATAATATTACTCTATATATTAATATTCCTCTATATATATTATCCACATTAATATTCCTCTATATTAATATTCCTCTATTATATTATAATATAATATTACTCTATATATTAATATTCCTCTATATATATTAATATGCTCTATATATTAATATTCCTCTATTATATTATAATATAATATTACTGTGTACTATAATTTTATATATATATTGTTTCAATTTACTTTAAAATACTTTATGTTATAATTTTATATATTTACTATTTTTATAATTTTATATATTTATTGTTCTGTTATATATTTTATGTTGCTTTAGTATACGTTTTATATGTCATTATATTACATGCTTTATACATTTCCATTTACTACGCGCGTCTTTTCATCATATGAGTTCTCCTCGTGAAATGCGTAAAAATCCGCAATAGGATTAACAATTGTCGCTTCGAGCGATCACTTTTACGGGAAAGGAGAAATGCTTCGACGCACTTCAGTTTATCTCTTACGATTACGATTTAAAATTTAAGATCGCGCACCTTGCTCTTAGACGTTTTCAATAATGAATTAAGTTTCGCGCGTCTTCGCGAACATCGAGCGAAAAATCATTTCCACACCGATCTCTCAATCTTCTCCCCTTTAATCTGTGGAACCAGTTGTGCCAGATTACATTGGCATGGTTAAAGTACAGAACAATTGACTTTCTAAAAAAGATTGAAACGGAACGATAAAACGTTATTCATAAAAATATCAAAGGTATGCAAACGAAAGGGTTTTCTGCAACATATTTCCCACAGAGCAGAAGTGTTTCTTTGAATTGATTCGAAAGTAAAGCTCATACTCGACTTTAGTAGTATGTATATGTAGCATAACAGGAAGAGTCGCGTCACTGATCATCCGGAAATGAGAGGTTATTTTCCAGAGGTTTAATCAATTCGGATGTTTCGTTCGTTTTCCGCCTCTCGTTTGCAAAATTAATAATAGAGATTAATGGTAATTAACCGTTTGGAAATTAATAATAATTAATGAAGATTTTATTACAATATTGCCAATAAAGATTCTCTATTCTGTTATAATGTTGATCAAAAGTTAATTGAACCGCGCGCGAATTCGACCACGCGAGGAGAATGAAATCACGCGTGTAATTCAATGACAATTTACAACAGTAATTACAACGGAAGAATTAGGGAGAATTAATCTGCTGTTAACGAAACGCACGCACACATTAGTGACCAAAGTTCATTCCGATCCAAGTTTCGTTTGCTAGAAATCGCTTAAAGAAATATTGAACCGCGCGCGTAACGTGAATTTTATTGAAAACACGAACTGATGCATAAATTTGCTAAAAGGATCGATCAGATCGACTAGAATTATTATTATACCTCAGTATACATCTCATATAATAATATAATAATATAGTAATATAATAATAATTATTATTAATTATTGTCATATTATTACGTTATATCAATATTTCATTAATTTCATAATTTTCAAGATTGGTTTAACTTTATGTATTTGTTTTTCAACTTATTATATTTTTGATTATATACCTTATAATATCTCATTAATTTTATCATTTTCGAGATTAGTCGAACTTCACGCGTTTTCCAACTAGAATTATTATTATACATCTCATATAATAATATAATAATATAATAATAATTATTATTAATTATTGTCATATTATTACATTATATCAATATTTCATAATTTTCAAGATTAGTCTAACTTTATGTATTTGTTTTTTAACTTATTATATCTCATTATATATACCTTATAATATCTTATTAATTTTATCATTTTCAAGATTAGTCGAACTTCACGCGTTTTCCAACTAGAATTATTATACATCTTATATAATAATATAATAATATAATAATAATTATTACAATAATAATAATTATTGTCATATTATTACATTATGTCAATATTTACTCATTATTGTCATATTATTACGTTATATCAATATATTTTATTAATTTCATAATTTTCAAGATTGGTCTAACTTTATGTATTTGTTTTTCAACTTATTACATCTCATTATATACCTTATAATATCTCATTAATTTTATCATTTTCGAGATTAGTCGAACTTCACGCGTTTTCCAACTAGAATTATTATTATACATCTCATATAATAATATAATAATATAATAATATAATAATATAATAATATAATAATAATAATTATTAATTAATAATAATATAATAATAATAATTATTAATTAATAATAATATAATAATAATAATTATTAATTAATAATAATATAATAATAATAATTATTAATTAATAATAATATAATAATAATTATATTAATGTTTCATTAATTTCAAGATTGGTTCAACTTTGTGCATTTTTTTTCCCTCGAATTATTATTATATTTCGTTAATTTTATCATTTTCAAGATCGGTGGATGGTTTTAAAGATCAAAATTTAGAGGTCGATCATTGAGAAAATATCAAAGTCGATCTTTTTTCTTTATCTTTCTATGAATAAAATGCACGCACTTGTTGGAAAACTACAGAGAAAACTACTTGGAAAACTAGGAGAATGATTTTCACTTTCCTTCATTCAAGCGTAAAGATTTTTTGGAGTGATAAACCTAGGTTTATCTCTGAGGTTCGTCTCGAGATACGATTGGTGTATTCCGTGTTGCAGATAGGATCGCTAATTTCGAATTCAACTGTAGAATTTCGAATATCAAAGGAACAAAAGAATTCAGGCTCACGAATAGTTTCTTGAAGATCGTTTCTGAAGATCAGGATAGTATCTTTTAGAATTAGAATCCTCTGCAAATGCGTGAAGAATCAACTTTTCGTACGAAAATCGAACGTTTCACGACACAATAGAAATTCAGAGGCAACGATTAAACTTTCGATTAGAAAACGCAGGTTGCATTCGGAATCGAATTTTTTTTTCGATTCGGTTTTTCGAAGGACCGATCGTTGCTTCGCGTCCAATTTTTCCAATTTTTACATAATAATCGTTCGAAGCGATTTTTACTTTTCCCCCCTCACGCGTTCGATCTTCGTCAACGTGCGAGACACAGACGCAACACACATACACACATACAGAGAAACCGACGCGATTTTTACATTTATATCGGTCAGCTATCAACACCCGCGGTCCCTCGATATTTTCAGAGACACGAATGTCGTACACGAATTGACGTTTCAATTACACGGTCGATATTCCTTTCCCTCTGTCTCTGTTATTTCCAAGCGTGCAGAGGGGCAAGTTTCGTCTCGAAAATTTCCAGCATTTACAGCGACAATGTGTGCAAAGTGTTGACAGCCGTGGATGGTGGGAAAAATTTCGAGATCGAAGTAGCCTGCTTTTCACACGGAAATCATTCCGTTATTTTTACCAGCGCCCGACTCTCTCAATAATTCAACACATTCTGCCCAACGTTCACCCTATTCTTCTCCTCTCGATGGCGTTCGCCACGGCCGGGCGATGTTTTATTCACGAGTGTGTCCGCGCAACTTCTTAAACGTTCGATTTAACCAACTTTTCTCTCGATGTGTCGCGTTGACTCTGATTAGCCAATCTTGTCTCATCAACCGTGGCTCTGAAAGCTTCGCCAAGGATGCAGTTACCGGTGAATTTTTGTAAATTATCGTCAAGCCAGAGAGTCATTTTAACATTTATTCAAGGTGAAGTGAATTTTTTCCATTAAAATTTCTATCGAAAAAAGAAAAAATAGAGAACTTTATGATGCAAGCTTTTATTCATACAGTTGAAGACACATTGTTTTACGTCTATAAAATATCTGACAAAAAAAATTACAAATTGATCGTTTTGATCATTTTCATGACTCCAGTATAGATAACAAAGCTCCGTTATGAGCTGTATAATGTTTGATTGGCAAAGTAGAAAATATATATATGTCTGCTTAGTACCAGCTGGAGAAAAGAAATTGAAAAAGAATTTTCATGGTCGTCTTTCATAGTTTATGAAAAGCAGTACTATCAATGTAATAAAAACGTATGAGATCTCATAAGTCTATAGCCTAATACCTACACTGCAGATTATTCTATGTTATTCGAAATTTAAAAGTTACAACAAACATGCAAAGAATGTACATGATATTTAAAAATATAATGCCACAGTATTTAAAAAATAATAAGTAATCACAAGTCGTTTTTAACTTAATTATATTTTTTCAAATTATCCGAATCTACTTGTAATTAATATTATTAATTGATCAATTACTCTGCAAGAGAAACTTCACTTCCGGATGTTCTCCTCTGGTGAGTGAATTTTCTTGAAAAATAACCATAATTGACTTACTTATCGTTTCAATTAAATTTTATATTTCTCCTACGTGGAAAGTAGTGTTATTTATTCACATTGCTCTTCTATTTCAAGGGTTGGCATAATAAAAATTTGATTAGTACATTCCACTTGAATATCGAATAATTTATGAAATCACCTTGAGGAATATTATAAGAAGAATATCTAGGTTAATTAGAATGACATTTTAGAATCTGTCGACGTTTCATTCTAATATTAGTTAGAAACGATGAAATAATAATAGATAAATCCTTTCTCGATGCCTGCGGTTCGATGAATTCTTAATGCGAAAAAATTCCATCGTCGATCTTTCACTGGCGCAAGTTCAGCTACTAATATTAGGAAACCGAGATAGGACAATAATAATTTTTAGCTGGAGGAATCTTATTCTCACGTAGTTCGGATATCACTGCTTGTTAATTTATTGAGAAACGATCTGTTAGTCCCTGATTAGATGCTCCATTTAACAAGTTATTCCCACAGTGATATAATCTTCAATCGAGTTTGTGGTATTCAAATTCTAGCATTTCGTAACTAAGCAGTTCTTTGTATGATACTAATTGTAATATATTACAAATATATTATATTATATTATAAATACAGAAATTATTATTACAGTTTGTAATATTGACTATAATCTAATTACATGTTATAAAAATGTCAACAATGTGAATTAATTAATTTACAATTAATATTGCGAAATCACGAAATAATATCAACCTTTTTTTTTTTGTCTAATTGAAAATAAAAAATTGTTGCGTGGCTGTTAGAATTTGTCATTTTCTTTTTAATTCAATTAACGATTATTGAATTAAATAGATACAGATTACATAAGAGGGAACAGTCATTAGGATAGTTAACTGTATTAATTACGAAGCATAAGCTGGATGTTAGTGTTCATGAGAAATATCGATCACGAATTTGAGACCGTTTCCTGCTGTGCCAAGAAGGGGTTTCTTTCGAGTGGTTCGATAGTTCAACCTTCAAGGCTTCTCACGAGATCACCGAAAATTTCGTTTTGAACTGTTATTACACGTATCATAGATTTTGCAGGTTTTACATAATACTTTCAACTACTATCATTTAATCGAGGTCGTACACGTCTGGAAATACATGTATAATATCGCAGAAAATTATCATTACAATGTAATTTATGATACTTATGATTTTAATGTTTAAGATTCGGTCAGAAGACAGAGTTTAATCTCACGTCGTTTTCTCAGAAAATCGTGCAATTTTCTACTTTAGGATTTTTCCAAGGAATGCAATAACACTATTATTAAACTTTAATCGTGCTGGATGATCCAGCGAATAATCAAGCTTATAATTGTATTAAGTGCGCTTAGTGGTTCCTTTTAAAGATCTCAATATAATTATATCTAATTGAATTATCTGATATCTCTTTACAGAAGATTTTCCAAGTTGGTCTCACGTTCATTGACTGTTTTTCTACATTTCGTTGCACAACTTTTCTCATTTACTTCGACTTCTTTTCCTAACGTGAAAAGTACTTTCAAAAAGTCTCCAAAGGCAAACACTCCAGACGAAACTCTTCTCCTTTTTTTCTTTCAATAAAAATATTTTCACGAAATTAGTCGATCTTAAGATTGATTCGAGAGAAAATTTCACAACGAACTTAATAAGTTAATTAAACGAAAAAATTTCTTTCAGAAACTCTAGTTTACGAAATCAAATCATTTATCAAAGAATTGCCAAATGGAATAAGTCGGCCGATTACCCAAAATGTTTGCCAAACGAAACGGAAATCTGATTCGTTTGAACACTCTTGAATAAATTATTGTCATTTATTTGAATTTGAAGACAGACGAGAAATGGATATAATGGAAATAAAGTTGGTTAAAAGAAAGATAAATCTGATTGATTTAAGTTGATTATTATTTTCAACTAAACTACGCATAAAATTCCAGAATAATATCGAACGTTTCAAGCAACAATTGAAAATATTATTAAAGATCGTTTCTTTAATTTTCAATCATGAAATGATATCAAGAAAGTAACATGAAAATGGCAAAGAGGGAAGCCCGCGAATTCGCAGAAACGTTCAAAACAGCGAGGGCAAAGCGGCGTTTTTATGGCTTCGCTGTCGCGCATCATAAAACCCCGGCAGATAATTTTTCCACATCGGAGGCCTTCGCCGTCGTATTGATATCGCTCGAAAATTGACGTTTTTATATATTTACGCGGCCGCGCCTTTATCGGGAGCCGATACTCGTCTGCGATCCGCTTGAAATCGAGCGTCCCGTTCCCGTAAAATCCACCGCCGCGGTCTGGTATTGTCCTTTTATTTCAGTGGGGGAAGTCCCTTCGCGAATGCATATTTATTATCGCCGACGTGAAACAAACATCCGAAGGGAATCCACTGTTGAGGGAGAGCGAGTACTCTCCTCGGCCGATTCCCCATTATCTCTCTTGGATCGATTCGCATCGCATTCCACTAGACGCACGCATTTTTTCGGGGGAATTTTCTTTTCTTTTCTTTTAGTCGAAAATTTTTGTCGAGACACCACTCTCTTAAATACTTTGGAAATTTTTTTATAAATATTAATTTATTTTATATTCATTTCATGTCCTTTCTATTTAACCCTTCGCGCTCCGATTCGATTTCCATGTGTATTCTTCGTAATAAATAAGCCAGTAAGGAATCTTAAATTGTAATTAAAATCTTCGTAAAAAATAGTGTCGCTAATAACTGAAATGTTACGGTTCATCAACTATACTATACTATTCTCTGTAGTTACAAGAGTTATTCGAATCGATCGATATTCTTTGAATCGATTCTTTTACACGAGTACAAAGGGTTAAATCAGCTCACTCATAGAGTTGATAATTAAAACTCTCGCAAGGATACAGACGAATGCAGTAATTTCTCAGGTTTCGTTCGACTGTATCGCGAATGTTGGTTGTATGGATGATCGATGAGGGTTAATATTGACGTCTGTTGTTCCGTTAAAGTAACCGAAAATAAGAAAGAAAAAACGCTAGGAAACACGTCGATCGGACAGCGATGGAAGTATGATAATTAATATTCCCGGTGATGTGTGACACGCTTATTTCCGGTGCGTATTTCGTTTCGCTAATGCGTGAAATTCGACTGTCAAAGTCGACCCTGGCGCGCGAATTTTTAAATAAACCGCGTGATCGACTTCGTCAACCATGAGTCAATCAATTTAAAAAATTCGTCACTTTGAACGATCTGTCTCTTTCTGCAGATCAATCAGTTTTAATTAAACACGCGGTGAATTAAATCTCACTCGCAAATACGCAATTAAATGTATCACAACGAAATGACTTAATTAGGATCGTCAATTTGGAATTTCGATGGACGTTGCAAACGTTTGAATGTTTTAGAACAATTTTGCAACGATAAAAAAATCTTTCACGCTCTCGAGGAAAAAATAAAATTTGAGGTTAATCGAGCTTTCGCAAAAAGCAAACGTATTTGTTAACGTTTGCATAGACTGCGGATATTTGTGCTTCAAAATTCACGTTCTCACGAATGCCGTTGAAAAAGATTTTGTCTAACGTAACATTTAGTGTACAGTGGTACATAACCTAACCTAAACCATTTTTAACGGTATTTGTAATAATAATTCTGACTTCAATGGTAATTTTAATAATTAAATCAAAATTTGACAATATTATATTACCTAACCTAAACCATTTCTAATAATATTTTTAGTAATAATTCTGACTTCAACGATAATTTTAATAATTGAATCAAAATTTGACAATATTATATTACCTAACTTAAACCTAACCTGAACCATTTCTAACGGTATTTGTAATAATAATTCTGACTTCAACGATAATTCAAAATTTGACAATATTATATTACATTTTCGCGTGTTGTATTTATATCACATGTGTAATACACAAAGCAAATAATAAATAATAAATAATAAGTAATTAAATGATAATAAATTGTTTCCATTAAATATCACTAAATTACTAAATATAAATATAAATACAGTACATAAACAATAATAAATTGTTCCATAAATATTACCAAATATAAATATTACCGTGGGACAGTGTGCATTCTCGCACTTTAAAATGCACAAAGATCCACAATCTAACAACTAACTAATCCGACACATATCTTTCACTTTTATTCCACGATCGTACGATTAATCCCTAGGATTCAGCTCTCGTCACATTCGTGACATTTACCCTGGGAAACGAAACCATCGCGCTGTGTCCACGCTGTCCGATGGTTCGGTGATCGAATTGGTCGGTAAGTTGGGCTAAAAACCTCGAGGATTCGTGTGAGGGTGGTGGAAACAAACAAAAAAATTCCAAAAAAAAAAAGAAAAAGAAAAAGGGAAAAAGAAAGAAACGAAGGGAAGGTACACTCCAAAGAGATAGGCAGGTGGTTTGTATGTGAAGGGGTGGAGGGTGGTAAAAAGTCTCCGAAAAAAGATAGTTACAGATAGAGAAACAACAGGGAGGAAGATACGGTTGTAGTTGTAGTGCAGTGGGTGAGAATAGTTGTGAGAACGTATCCAGCGAGTGAACGAGTGGCGGTGCATACTTACGTCCAGTTAGAGGGTGCATCAGAGCAGGGTGCGAGGTGGCTGCTGCAGCGGCTGGTTGCTTGGGTTTGCTAACCTTTGTGTTACTTTTTGCAAATTCCAAACGTATGGTTTGTGGCATATCAGGATCGAATCTAACCCCCTGCTGCAAATAGATTCCCTAAATTAGTAAAACCGGGATGCACACGTGTAGGGGGAGGGGGAGAGATGCTTTTTGGAGTTTTTGGTGAGAGGAGAACAGAAAGAGAGTAGAAAGATCGAGAGAAAAAGATTGATGGATCGATGGTGGCGAGCTAGTGGTGGCGAAAATTACGCTCGGCAGGATCTTCTAGATTTCAAGCGTGTGTCACGCTTTCAAATTGGGGGCAGAGCGCGTGGAGGAGAGGGAGGGTGAATCTACTGCTTTCGTCGCCAGCCAAGTTTCCAAGTTACTTTCGCGTTTTTGCAATTAGGTGGAAGTTTCGAGAGAAATAGCTGCGCGTTGACTTTTCGTCTCGTCACTGAATGACACGTTAGAAAAAATATATGTTTTTTTCTCTTTCTTGCTGAAAGAGAGAATTTTACGCTCTTGATGATTTCGTGATTTGTAATAATTTTCGACGTGTAATTTTCCATCGAATTTCCGCCGATAAGCTTTCCCCGAAGTGGAAAAAATTGAATCCCGGAATTTGTAACTGTTTCGAATCACTCGATGAATTTCGCTTTATTCAATCTATTTAATTTCAATTCCTCGTCACGCGAAACGCATGGAACACACAGAGTGAAATTAAATTGGGTAACAGCATGCGATATCTCAAACTGAGTGTTTCATTTTATTCATTATGCGTGAAACATGGAATGCAGAATAATATTTGAACAACTCGAGCCAAATTGCGTTACAACCACCTACGCGACTGAGCCATATTTCAATCGCGAATTAACCAAAAACTCTCTTAAAACTTTTTTTTTAAATTGCTTCTATTAGGTTGTTGCAAGTCAAACGTCCGAATTCTCTCAAATGAAACTTTTCATTTCCAAGTACACCTTATTTAGAAATGACATTCTCTTTTTTTAAATTACAATCTTAGATTTCTTGCCAATTTAACTTCTTCGTATCAACGAGAGGTCATCTCGAGTTAACTACTCCTCGAAGCTTTCTAATATTTAATTAACATTTCTATAATTCATTCATCTTATATAGTGAAACATTACACGGTGTTTGACTTAAGCTTCGATCGACATCTGGATAAATGCCACTTCCTATTATTATTTTCAATGGAATTTTCACACGTTTGTGAAATTAGCCATTTCGTATGCAACAACCTAACGCCATCATCTTGATATTCTTGATAGTCTAGACTGGCAACGAAAGTTTCGTACAAAATGATACGTACGGGCAAGAGTTGCGACAAAAGGGGATGAAAGTAAGGGAGTGTAACTGAATTACAGGAATATTAGCACAAGATCGTGTGTACTTGTGTGTGTCTTGTGTGTACATAAGTGTGTTCGTATATCCGTGTCCCTGTTGGCACAGTGTGGCTATCGATAGAAGTGGGTCGTTCGTTAGTCCGTTCCAGGCTGTTCTCAGCGTACGTGTCCATCCGACAAGAGGATGTTTCGAGTTTCTCTCTCGTACGTAACCGGTTACACAGGGTTACAAAGACATTGCAAATTGCGTGAGGTCGATTGCGATGTGGTGTGATGGAAAAAAAAAAAAACGAGGGAAGGACCGTACACGTACACGCGTGCGATCCTAGCAACGTACGTACTACTTTCACGTTTAATCTTTTTCGCAAGTGAACGCGCTCGAGTTACAATGTTACTATAGAAATACACCGTACACCGTGAATTTCAAGATATGAAATGAATATGATTTCAAATTCCAAGCGCCGGAGAATTGGACTTGCAATCAGCTTTCTTCTTTTCGCGAAAATTCTCTCTCTTTTTTTTTTTTGTCACGCGCACCACGAAAAGATCAAACGTGCTTCTGCACACGCGTACGTACATCCATCTACTTGTACTGTTAGGTCTCTAAGTCGGAATTGTAAATTGCACAAGGTCCAAATTCAAGGATCGAAACGATCATTTACTTCTGTACATGAAACGTAATATTTCGTGTCAAACTTGATAACTCGACAGGGGTGTGTGTGAAAGAGAGAGAGAGAGAGAGAGAAAGAGATAGACAGGTAGAGAGAGGGAGTGATTCGAAAAGGTAAAAGGGTAAGAGGGGGTTGTGACACGCTCATTAAAAGGCAAAAAAAAACAACACCATATATATATATATATATATATATTTAAATATAAT
>NIPQ01091170.1:0-13308 GCA_002806875.1 Lepidotrigona ventralis hoosana | reverse complement strand
CACAACTAGTGTATAAAAACTAAATAAACTAAACATAAATTTTATTTAATAATTGGATATATAATTGAAATAACTTCTCATAAATTTTATTTAATAATTGAATAGTGTATTAGCGAATATCGACATAGTAGAAAAAAAAAAATAATAATTTTTGCAAGTTAATTTTATAGTGACGGAAATAATTCATTGATTGTAATGGAAACAATAATTTTTATAGTTTATAAAACTTTCGTAATCGTCCTTCTACTACACTACCGCGTACTAGTAACTACATAGTATGTACTACCAGTGTGCCAGCAGGAAATCTTCATCTATTGTGCAACTTAAATAGCCTATTTCCTTCTCGATGAGATCAGCAAAACCTATCGGTCTTCATACAATTTCATTCTATTTGCAGGTTATTGCACCTCTCGTCACAAAGAGAAAGAAAAATTTCTAACGAATCAGCTAGACATTAAGGTAATAATAATTACGTTCAATAGGAGATAAAAGAATATTACTTTATGAGCAATTTGTATTAAAATTATATCGACGTGTCTAAATATTAAACTATGAAACAGTAAATAGTAATAATATTGTCAACTTAACAAAATTTAATATCATCGGTATTACGTAATATCATTTACAAATCTTTAGCAATTTGTATTAAAATTATATCGACGTGTCTAAATATTAAACTATGAAACAGTAAATAGTAATAATATTGTCAACTTAACAAAATTTAATATCATCGGTATTACGTAATATCATTTACAAATCTTTTAATAAACGTATCAATGATCAATCATTATACAAAAAGATGCAATAAAGAATAAGAATTTAATTAAATACAATTTGTCAAGCCTAGAAATTTGATGAAAGTTCCTACAATAATCTCTCGTAATGTAACCGCAAAGAAAAGTACAAGCTTCAGCCGAGAAAAATTTATAATCGTTATTGTAATTATTAAATAATAAGTTACAAATCTAAATAAAATGGTAATAATATCTTCTGCAAATACTATGACGATAAGTTGAAAAGTTCGATCGATTGTGGACGTGTGATAGTAGAAACGAAGTCATGGGGCTCTATCAACATCCACAGGCCTGTCTGGCCGTGGCCGAATTGAAAATAAATACGGCTCATTTCGACCGGTACAGGCAACTGAAAATAGAGTTGCATTTAGAGCACCCGGTGTATACGTGCTAGGAGGTCGGTCACAAATGACCGAAGAGTGCCAATTCTGAAAGATCACCTTTCTCCCGTCCTTCTTACGAGTTACCTTCCCAACAATAAGATTGGGGATCTCTTTTATTCGATATGCTTCGAACGATGATTTTCATCCATTAACGGGCCAGCAAAAATTAATTTTTCTCGCCAATAAGTGCAGTTATTGAATAACAATGATTTGAACGTTTTGCTTAAATTGCTTTCGTTGTTTTCAATATACACGAGTTACTAATTTTCAGTTATTAATTGCAAGAGATTTGAGATCGATACGTTTATTAAAATTCAATTAATTTTTGATTTTATTGTGAAAGATTATAATACAATAAACATGTGTATTAAAGAAGAATATGAAGAAAATACTCTAATACCTTTTGTACGAATATTTTTCGTACATCTTTCTATTCTGTAATACTTCAACGCGAATAGCAGACATAACAATTTGACCTTCGTCTATATGAATTCGACATTTGCAAATGTTTAAAATCATTCGCGATCAATTGTAAAGATTCGTGAATTCATGAAACTGAACATTCAATGGAAATTAATTTATCAAAACCGTAGGTATTTATACTCCAAAACCATAGAATACTTATACTGTCACTTGTATCCTATTTAAAAGATCCATGAAATTAAATATTCACCGTACAAATTATCTAATTTATCAATGTTGTATAACCAATACTGTATAATATTATTATAACGATAATATTAATAATAAATTAAATTAAATAATAATTTAAATTAAATAATAATTTAAATTAAATAATAATTAATAATAATATTAATAATAAATAGTAATAATTTAAATTAAATTAAATTAAATAATAAATTAAATTAAATAATAATTAATAATAATATTAATAATAAAATAAATATCTTATAACTGATTTTTGACAATAAATAATATTGCAAACTACAAACTCCCTCCCTCATGTATATCATTCAGTTTACCCTAAATTTCCTAGAATCATAAAATTTTGATGTCTCTGTCTAAATTAAATCGATGCATTTTACGACGAATTTACGATATATATCGAAACGCGTTGCTGCAACAATACGGAAAAGTTCCGTTATTCGCTACCTATTTTCACCGATGAGGATACGTTTCAGTGACATCATCGCATTAATCATGCGTTCGTATTTTCGTGTCCAGTGACGTACGATTCAAAGATCACCTGACGTCACTCGGATGTATTTGAACAGATGTATTTGCACGGGTGTCGAGGATAAATCCATTAGTCAGTTGCTCGCTCCTGGTTTCAACTTGTGATAAATCCTTAATGATTAGCGGGCTATTAGTTTCACGCGAGATTAAAGCGATTTGCTTGGAGAGGTGAGTGTAAAATTGAAAAACAAGGGAAAGTTGATCGCTATACTTGGTTATTATCGAGCTAGGAATGGAATAGTGAATAAAACTCGAAACTTGCTTGCTGAATTCATCGGATGATTCTCTGAATTTTTGCAATACTTTTTCAGAATTTGCAAAAAAAAATTTGGTGGGTTGTTTAGTGAAATTTCGTTTCACGAACTTTGTCATAAAACCTTGATGAAAAAAACTTTCTTTTAATTGATATCATTACAAGATATTCGTCTGCCATTCATATTTTTTACACTTTATTTTCTTTCTATTCTTGAAATTCTTGGAGTTTGGTAAAGTTAACAAGCAAATGAAGAACTTCTTTAAGTTTCCTCACTTAACAATACGGTTGAATTTAAACAAACGTTAGGTAAAGCTACCGTTGTCAAACGAGACAGTGGCACTTTATGCCATCACTTTCGAAAGGCAAACATGCGTGTCTAAATCGAAAACGTTTCATGGAAAAAGAATTGAAACATAAATTACCGTAGATTCGTGAATATCTAACTTTAAATAAATAAACTTTGATCGATATCATTGCCAACAAAAACTCAGATAATCTTTAATATTAATCTGTCATATTATACTTGTTAATCTTCAGTATTAATTGCCGTGCGAGATGTCGAACTATGCATGAATAAATTTAATTTTTTGTATTAATGATCTGTTTTAATATAGCTCAATTAAAAAACACATATATTACAATAAAACAAAAATATGAGACAGTAATGGAGATATACATAATAAAATGTTGAAATATACGACTATTAAAAAGGAATCTTCTTTAACTGTTTCAACTAATTCAACTTTAAATCTTATATAAATGACTCATCCTCTACGGAGGATCCCCTTTTAATTTTTATAAATATTTCAAACAATCCAAATGATCTGTATATAATTTCCATTCACTGCTGAAGAGAAATAAATCAGTGTCGTCGACTGTGTGTGGCAACCATGAAATAAACGAAGCGAACCAAGAACGAGGAAACCATCTAAATGAAAGCAGGTCAGGCGTGAGCTCGTCGCATTTTTATTCAAGGAAAACACACGAATGCGCGTGAAAATCGTGTTCTGATGTATCGTTGAACATCTTGTAACACATGTAACACTGGCAAGCGCACGAGCAATGACATTTTCGCGACGAATATACGTGCGAGCAGCCTTGTAGAAGGCCTCACATCAAGGACCAGAATATCAGATATTGCCAATGTCAATTTGGCTTGATTGTCAGGCACATGACTCGAGAAAGACGGCGAGAAAGAATAGCGCTAAACGTTCGCCAGTTCTTGAAATACAAAAGCTGTCGAATTGTAAAAATCAAACAGATTGCCAAGTGACTTTTAACGTTTTCAAGAAAATTTCGACAGAAGTACCATTTATTTATGTAAACGTGTTTCCTCGCGTTTTGTCTCTCGGAGAAGTAATAAATTATTAAATAAGAATTGTCAAATTTAATAGATGACACATTGGTTGGGATTGAAATACCCAAGCAACAAGTTTAGAAGATTCACTGTTATATCTTTTTTTACATAAGAATGAGATTGATGATTCATCGAAAATTTCGACAGAAGAACAACTTGCATAATTTCTTCGTGTTTGTTTTGACGATTATTTTAAGAAAAATAATATCAAACAAAAGTTGTCGAATATAACAGATATAACAGGTATTTTTAAGTACCATTTTGATAAATTAGGATATCTATTGTAAGTTTAAGTAAGAAAGAGGATTTAACTGTTGATTATACGTCTGTTATATTAAGATGTTTATAATGCATTCATAGAATATTTTTGCTAATAGGCTTACTCCTATATACGGTAATGAAGTGTTAGCGATTTATCACGTGCCTGCATTGGCAATGTA
The DNA here is from genome assembly GCA_002806875.1 of Lepidotrigona ventralis hoosana. Classification (NCBI taxonomy): domain Eukaryota; kingdom Metazoa; phylum Arthropoda; class Insecta; order Hymenoptera; family Apidae; genus Lepidotrigona; species Lepidotrigona ventralis. Next base: position 8,881 of record NIPQ01091170.1, on the reverse strand, counting down.
AAAATGACCATCGACTAATTGGATAATGATTCACGATCAGATGCTTATTTATGATCACACTGTCTCATGATCAATTAGCGTAAATATGATGTTGTTTTATAACAACACAGTCTCTTTTGCGTTGGTTCTGCAATATTATTTATAAGCTAGTCTTATGATTGATTAACACAATCATAATGTTAGTTTATTTACGAGACTGGATTTAATTTTATGAATTTATAATTGTTGAGGATGTTACAATTTTGTTTCACGCATGATGAATACGCGCTACATTTTTTAAAAATATTAATTGTAAATATTTATCAGCAACATCGATATTATCGAATGGAAAATTAAATAATGTAGATATATACTTGAAGTAAAATCTAATTATTATACTATATCTATTATATTATATTATGGATAATTTATAGATTATCCATATATTAATTCAATCATGTGCAAATATTGTGCTTAAATATTTCTTCATAAATTCTTGTCACTCATTTATAATCATTAGAACCGATCCATCAACTGGTCTTCATATTGGCACCTAGCAAAGAAATATATAGTAGTCAAAGATCAAAATAAATATCATTATAATTCCTTGAAAAGTTTAGATTTAATGATTGTCGATTTTTAATAGGCAAAAGTAAATTTGACTTTAATTACGTAATTTATTAATTTTTCAATCCCACTACATTAATATGCCATATTATAAATATGTTATAAATATATTATATATTATAAATTCCAATACACGATCGACAATCAATTCTTACTTCCACGAATTCGTTCGGAGACGTAAATAGAAAGAAATCGAAGAATAATGAAATTAAGGGATTGTAAAATGATCTGGTTCCAAGATTAAAGAACTCTAAAAGAATCTAGACTAATAATAATGAAATGAAGTGACCTAAAGATATTATTTAATTACTATCACTAGTATTTTAATTTTAGTTACTAAACAATAACAAAGAATTTCAAAGGAGTACCAAAGCCAATCCAACGGCAATAAATTTCCAAGGGAATTGTAAGTGAGTCTAAAGTCATGAAAATATCTGAAGCACGTGTAGTAAAACGAAAGAAATAAAAAAAATAGCTCGTTTGATATTCAAACATTGTGCACGCGAGCGTCTAAAAGAATCTAAGCTTGAAAATATCGGAAACCGAAATGTCTAACGTAAAAGTATCCAAATTACAGTGAAAGAAACCTACGTGCTTCTTTGATATCCAAGAAGTGTACACACGCATTTCGACTTCGGTTGTACGCATAGAAAATATCTAAAGCGTTGTAAAAAGAAAGAAAAAAAAGAAAAAATAGCCCCTTTGATATCCAAGAATAAGCGTATAAACGTATAAACATGTTCGAACGAGGCTCATTGTAGATATAGGTGAAAAGAAAGAAAGAAAGGTGTGGGCGTGCGGCGACCGTGAGGATGGAAACAAGTGGAGGAAAGTCTTAATGGTCAGGCGAAGAAGAAGAGACGAGGAGGAAGCTTCGATACGGTCGAAGCTGATCAACCAATCGTGTCCCGTTGGCGGGGGTTGTGCCATAAATGTCGCGTGGCGTGCCACACCAAACTCGCCGACAGGTCGGCGCCACCGTACCGACGCTCGGTATACTAGTCTACATTTTTGGCGGCAGCCGCCCAGTCTAAGGTCCAATCCCCGAACCGAACGGTCGTCCGAAATACTTAGGTAAAAAAGGGCTAATTTCCAATCGACCACCGAACCACCGGTCGACATATACGAGCTTACTTGCCGATCTTCTCTTTCACTTTCTTCTCTCTGTTCTTTGCTTTCTTCTTCTTTCTCTTCTACCTCGGTCGCCTCTGTTCTCGAGGAAACAGCAAACGAACGATCGCGAGTCGAGAATTTTCAACGATCGTGCGACGACCTAATTAGTTAATTAATTCGAGATAAAGAGAGAAAGGTAGAAAGAGAGAGAGAGAGAGAGAGAGAGAGAGATCGACGTTAAGGGTGGGAAAAAGGTAGATAAATTTCGCGAGTGCGACACTGTCGTGGATGACAAGGAAGAAGAACGATTCTTTCGAGGAGGGGGAGGAAGATCGAGGATCGTTATATGTGCGCCAGTGAAAAAAAGACAGGGGAAAAATCAGAAAGAGAGAGAGAGAGAGAGAGAGAGAGAGAAAACGCCTGACTCGACGTGGGTCCGCCTGCGCTTGTCCTCTGCGTATATTTAGTAGGAATTTGCTCTTCCATTAACCTAGACTGCGCTGTTTTAGCACACTTACACCATACGTCTGCGAATATTTTCAGATTGCATCGACTGGTTCGTTTGATTCACACTGACGTGCGCTGTGTGTGGTTCTAATCAATGTTACTAACTGTACGATTGATAGCAATTAATTGCACTATGAGCAAACTGACCTCTACGATGATGGATTTAACTTTGAGACCAAAACGATCTGATAAATCTCTAATGCTTGATAATTACAACGGAGGAAGCAACAGAACTTGAACTTGCTAGTTTCAGAGAAGTTACTAGTTACTTCCTAGTAAGTTTAATTCAAGTAAAAATGTTATAAACACTGTAAAACTGATCGTTGCAGTCTTACTGATAGAACAAACGCATTCTCGATTGTTTTACTTCTGATAACGCATGCATGACAGTAATAATCGTAACACTATCTGTTTGCGTGTGCAATACGATTTAATAACAAGTACAAGAATGAACTTTCGAGTAGGGACGAAACGAGAGAAGTTAAATATAACCATGAATAATGCTAGAAGTAATACTACACCTACTACAGTGATCGGAGAATTTAAATTTAGAAGAAAAAGAGAGAGCGATATGACGATTTTGTTCTGAACAGAATGATTTATCATATATACAAAACTATCGGGCAGATTTTAAATAGTACGAGTGACTCAGTGCGTTCAACGATCGATCGATCGATCGATCGAACGAGCTCGGTGGAGACACACGGCCGCGAACACACCAGCGTCCCGAATCGAAGTTCTAATTTCGTGGAAGCGCGTTTGCAATAGTTGGCGCGACTCGCGTCTCGGTTTCGCTGCTATCGCATACCAATTCGAGGCAGCGAAATGGGTACCGGTGGGGCCGTTTGCTGCCGCGTGCTTCGCGAAAGATAGTAGAAAACACACGTACGTGTACCAAAGCATGCGCGCGCACACACACACACACACACACNCAAAATATAGAAAATTCACTGCTCGTTTTGAGCAGAATATATAAAAGTAGAAGGAATTAGAAGTAGAAGTAGAAGGAATATCTAGAGTAGAAGGAATTTTTATTTAGATTCCATATTTTATCTTACTCGATGGAGAATAAAAGAAATGGCTATAAAGATTCCATTCTTTCAGTTGTGTAGATAAAAATCTAAATTAGTATAAACAATTTACAGTTTACTGATCATTGCTTTTATTTCTGATTATATTAGGAAGGCTGTTATTATTAGCTTTTTATTATTTTATATCCCATATTCTTTCAAAATGTAATACTGAAAAATTTAAAATTGTGCTTTTGATTTTGATACTAACATCATTAATAAATTAACAATTTAAGAAAATTTTTTGCACATAAATAACATAAATATTCGATTTGCTGATTTATGTAAGTGTAAATATTTATTAAATAACATACCAGTTATTTCGTGTTAAGATAATACAATCACAATACAAATTGATTTGTTAATAAATTTTTTAAAAATTTTGGGGATTAATACAGAAAATTGTTAAAATAATTAATGTGATTATATTTTATCAAAAATTAATTATATATTTACACTGTTCCTTCTTGCAATTATATTGTTTATATAATTAATATAATTATATTGCTATATTCAATTATACTGTTTATGTAGTATAAAGAATATCTTTAAATTTCATTATAATAGTATTGCATTGCAATTATATTATCTATGTAAATACAACTACATATATTGATTTAATTAATAGTTATTTGGATTGTTATCCACGAAAGTAGATGAAATTAAAATTCAAAATATTTGGTACATTATTTCATAATAATCAAAAGTAGAATCTGTGCACATACCTCCCTTATGAAACTCTATAAGCAGGGACATTCACCCACTTCACTAGTACAGCCTGTAGAGACACCTGTTAATACAATACAATATTACTGGTTGTTCTATTTTACCATAAGAAAAAAAATTATATTAAAAATGATTTCGAATTAAATGATAGGTGGATTTCTTAGTGCAAAATTTCTTAACGACATTTATTTGTGCATGTATGTGTAAATATAATGATATAAAATATTAACTTTTATTAGAAAAATAAATATTCTCTTTCTCGTATATATTAATTTATTTTAATTTCTATATCATTGTAATATTATTAAAGTTATTATCATATAATAGCATTGTATTGAAATATGTATATAAAGATACTTAACAATACATTATACATCATCGTCACAAATATACAACAAATGAATTGTCGTTAAAATGTAGCAACGTTGCGTCCCATGAAATTTTCTTTACAATTTTGCTAAATTTACACTGCCTGAGTAATAAATATATTAAAAAGCAATTACCTACGATGCAAAATGATGATTTTTCACATAATTTGTTCAATTCGACCATCGAAAACACAAAAACCGTACCGCACTGTAAAATATCGAGCTTCGCTTTCAGGTTCGAACGTTCAAACTGAATATCTCAAACAGGTGTGCAAACCTTTAAAAAACAAATTTTCATACCATTAAAATTTTTTTGAAAAAAACGAATTATTATTCAATATTCATATGCGCTAGTTCCTTTCTTTGCTAAAAAAAAAGAATTGTATTATAAATTTTCGATTTTTTATGTTAATTTACTCGTGTTAAATACAAAGCTATATTATGAAGTTGGTGACAGTTGCAGTACAAGATAAGTGGCGCCACATGCTTCAGATTTGAAAAGGATCGCATGTTAATAAAACATTTCTTTCTAAAATTTCTCACAATACTCGGATATACTACGTGACAAAATGTAAAATATATTACTATGTCATGAATTATTATATTTTTATACAAATAACCTGTATAACCAAATGTACGCTTCAGTACATGCAATAACTACAAAAATTCATCATTGAAAAATAAACAACCATAAATAATTCTTCAGATATCTGATCGTAATTCTTAATGAAAATATCAGTCAAAGTATAGAAGAGATGGTTAAGTTTCAACGATTCATTCGATTACTATGTAGAAACACTAGTCAGTGATTAACCTAACTATGTAATTAGAGAGGAATTAACTTGTTCGCCAGAAACAAGCATTAATGGATGACGGTCGATTTAGATCACGTATTCCAAATTTATTTCCGATGACCTTCGATCGCTCTTGCCGAGAATGAAATAGGAATACGTGCGAAAGCGTTCGGATGATCCAGGCCGAGTATGAAGTGCGCGCGTTCCTAAATTTAGCGGCACCGTTGCGTCAACAAAAAGAAAAGGCGATGCTCCTGTTTGTGTCGCAGTCCTCGATTGGCTGATCCGAGGAATGCCGCAACCAATCGTAATACACGTAATACCGCTGGCTGTACGAAAACGGGGCGATTCGAGCTTTTCGAATACGACCACCAAATTCGAACTTCCGCATCTCTTATTCAATGAAATATTTCATTGATATTTAACATTTATATATACATATATATATATATATATATATTACACTTAAAAATATATTTAATCCTTGTGCTATATAAATTTGAACCAGATCAATTTGAAACTTTTTACGGATATTTTATTAATTTTAGAAATTTGATTTTTCTTCATTATTTTTTAAACTTTTTTCCATCCCTTGCATTTCAATTGCATTCTCTAAGGTTTCACATTCTAATCGTCGGTGGTTTCACTGAAAATTGAAAGTATAATTAAGGATTGTTACAATTTTATTAAATAGAGAATTTCATGTTAACGTGATCTCGGATACTAGGTAGTACGGTATTAGGTGTTAATGAAATTTATTCCTGTTCAAGTTTTAAATAGCAGCCGTAAGAATATATAATTATAAAGTTGTGTTTAACAAGAATGATAAAGAAATCGACCGCGAAAAATTGCGTGTACTATACTTAGAAAACGACAGGATGCCAACAAGCACCTTTGCGAATTATCGCCCATAAGTTTCTTATTTTTAGCGCGTTCACTGTCTGCTAGCGTTACAGGCCCTATTTACTATTTTTAGCAGTTTTATCTGAAAAATATTATGTACTCTAAACAACTGAAATTTGGTATGGCCTTGATATTTCTAATTGGAAATGTCGAAGATATCGTATTTTGAAACTAACATACACAATGTTCTGCGGTTGTTTCAAACAATCTTTCTCGTACAAATGATTAACTAACAAATAATTCACGTCACTGCGATAATTAACACTTAATCTTTCTAAAGATTGCTAGCATCATTGTTAAACATCGCTAGTACAAGATTTATATTTATAAAGGAAGAGCAATTCCTATATCGAATCTGAATCCAAATCGTCGATCTTCCATTCCCCTAACGCCAATAGATTAGATTCATGAGATATTTTAGCACATCGAAGAGAAAAAAAGAGTAGAAATACAAAAGTAATTTAAGAAATTTATGTTTGTTTTAGCGAACGAGTGTGGTTAACAGTTCAGTAGAGTGACAAAATGGACGCGCGCTTTAGAAGCAATCTCGACATGATCGGGCGCAATGAGCCCATCACAAGGAAGGCCAAATTCTGGCAAAGTTACGTCCGAGCCTTAAAAGGTATTCGTTTACTTTATTCGTTACCCAAAATTATGGAACCCAAACAGACTTCAACTGAAGAATTAATTTCGACTTTCTAATGAAATTCATCTCACTCGTTACTGAAAAGAAATTAAAAGATTCTCACAGATGTATATTGTAAAATTCATCTCGGATATTTCTTCGAGTGCTGATGTTTCAGAGGCGCAATTAAGAATGAACGACTCTGAGAAGATTGACGAGTTTAATGACAACTGTTATTGTTGATAGGTACCGACGATATCAGAGCCCCTGAACACACGCATAGACCTCGCAGCATTTTTCGCTCGGATTACCCTGAACTGTCCGCCACATGGCCATTTGGAAAATCTATCTTTGAAAACCCCTTGCACGCGGCTGATCGCATCAACGTTCCAGGATACAGGTAATACTTCTACGATTATCTTTGAAACTTCTTAACTAACATCTCGATACTCGCGACAGAAGAATCAAACTTTTAAAATGTTAATAATTTAGGTAGGCATGCGTTTTATATGATGAAAGATAAATTATTGTTACATCTTAGCGATAAATTATGTGACAAAGATGTATGTCATATTATTGTATATTATAACGAATATATTATATATCGAATTAAATGTAATGGATATTTTTATAAAATGTTCCAAAATTTTTAAGAAGTCGCATTATTAATTAATTATGCTTTGTCTAACGCGAGAAGGAACACAAAAGGCTTGTACGTGCGAATATCTTTTTTATCCACTGTGAAAATAAACTAGCAGAGTATTGATCCAACCGATAAGATTTTAAAAGCTGTGCTATAATTAAGTTGTAACGTGTATCATTTTTTTTCAAAATATAAGATAAAGTGTACCTTTTTTTTTCACTAAAATAAATATTAATCCCTGCAGGTACCTGCCCGTCCATCGTGAGATCTACGGTTATTCGCCAAGGCAGATCTACCCGCATCAATACAAACCTGTAGAACGCTTCACCCCCGGTACGTACTAAAGAACTCTGAGCAAAAGTCCAAAGAGAGTGAACAACGTCGTAAAAGCAAATCAAACCGAAATAAGAAAAAAGTAAACCACCAAAAAAACCACAAAAAAATAAACAATCGTATAGAAAAAACTCTCGGAAAAAGAAAGAGAAGCGCGAAACGAAACGAAAAAAAAAAAAAAATTTNNAAAAAAAAAAAAAAAAAAAGGAAAGAAAAAGAAACAAAAAAAATAATAACGAATGAAAGCAAAAAAGACCTGAGTGAGAACGAAAAAGAGAATGAACGAAAAAAAAGAAAACGCATGAGAATGTGGAACGAAAGTATCATCGTCGCTGTACCGTTGAATCCAATTAATTAATTAATTAATTATAACTGCTCGTTCTCGGGGTTTTCCTCCTCTAGTTATTAATTTAAGTTCGTATTCATTAATATGTAACCAGGTGCTTTTGGCTTCTGTCTGTCTCGTGCAAATAGTCAAATTCAAATGAGCATTCAACATCTAAATTAAGAGAGCAGAGGCTGTATAAAGACAATATTTACTTTGTCGGAGGTGCAAATATTCCGCATGCTCGCGTATTTTTCCCTCCAGAAGCCTCTCTCAGAAGCCAGAAACGCCATCCTCGAGGATCCGTCTCGTGTCCTTATATAAAATAAAAGCCCTCCACCTTTGCCTGCACTCGATCGTGACTAAAAAAAGAAAGTGGAAATGAGAGAAAAAAAAAACTGAAAACGGGAAACCCTCTGGATATACTCTGGTATGCTCTGAACCCCGTTCGATAAGGAGAGTACCTTTGTATTGTTATATGTTATGCCCATCCGACGTGTGAAATGCGTATGCACTCTTGGACACGTACGTATTTGAAATATTCTCCCGGATCGTATTTAATTTTAGTTCGTAATCCTTGAAGTTCATGATCTACCTTACGATCCGTGTACTCGACACCTTTTTCTCTTCATGTACACACAGAACCATACACCATAATTATGTGTAACACTAATTTACTTTACTCCGTACACTTTGTATTCTAAGTTATTATACTTATAAATGTCGCTATTATGAAAAAAAAAAACATGCATCTATACTATACGTCTAAATATATATAATTATGTTGTAAATATGTCCCAAGACTTGTCTTGCCTCGCGAACTTTCGACGATTCATTTTTCATTTTCTTTTTTTTTTTTTTTTTTTGT
>NIPQ01091169.1:7277-20846 GCA_002806875.1 Lepidotrigona ventralis hoosana | reverse complement strand
AAGACGAAATCGTGATTGGGACTCGCGACTTGGGAATAGAGGAGAACAAAACAGAGGAGAACGAAATCGAAAGTACAACCCAGCGACATAGTGTACAGTGGTTTCATTTGCATATCATATTTTCACATCTAAGTTTTTATTTTTATTTTCAGTCAAGTAAAAACACGGCGCGTGATAAGCGGGAAACAACATGATTCAAGAAAATGAGATTCGAAAGGCTCGATCTTCGAATACTTTACTCGATGATATATTGTGATACTTGAATGAGAAGAGATGTTATTTTAACCCCTTGCACTCCAAGCAAAAGCGGGAAACAACATGATTCAAGAAAATGAGATTCGAAAGGCTCGATCTTCGAATACTTTACTCGATGATATATTGTGATACTTGAATGAGAAGAGATGTTATTTTAACCCCTTGCACTCCAAGCAATTTTATTTTAGATGAGACCAGTAACGCCAAAGCACTTTTAGTTAACATTATTATATAAATTAAATATTATTATTATTAGACGCACTTTTGAGAATGTTAGAAGTTTCAAAGATCTGCGGAACGTAAATTGTAGAAAACATCTAAAGTAAAGCACGCATTGTAACATTTAACAGATGAAATGAATTTCTATGCAGAATCGATCTCTTTAACAAAAATATACAATTAATTCGTTCATTGGAGAAATAATTACTTCAATTAAAGGCATGACATTTTCAAGAAGCTAATTAAATAATGCGATCAACTGTATTTAAAAGACATTAATTATAATATTTACACGCTAACATTATTACCATACGATTAATTAAACATTTAAAAAATGTTTCATATGCATCAATTTCATTGAGCATATGAGGAATTATCTCTTCGAAGAAATTAGATATACCTATCTATCTTCCATTGAATGGTGACTGTTTCAAACAGCTGACAGTCTCTTAACTCTTCCCTCAAGCTGTTAACTCATCCCTCTATGTCCTCCTTCTTTTTTTTTCCTCAGATTTCCGAACCACAACACTGTCTAAGGAGACAGGATTAAATTATCCACTGTTACCTACAAGGAGATCGAGGTCATTAGCGGTTACGTTCGCTCGTATATCAAAAGATTAATCGTGGATATTATNGACAGTCTCTTAACTCTTCCCTCAAGCTGTTAACTCATCCCTCTATGTCCTCCTTCTTTTTTTTTCCTCAGATTTCCGAACCACAACACTGTCTAAGGAGACAGGATTAAATTATCCACTGTTACCTACAAGGAGATCGAGGTCATTAGCGGTTACGTTCGCTCGTATATCAAAAGATTAATCGTGGATATTATTTCACCGGAATTTTCTTATGCAATTGGAGAAAGAAAACACGAGAGGGAAAAATGAAAGAAGCCAAAGAAGACAGTGGAAAAGACAAAGAGAAGGAAGGTAAAAACTTCGAAAAGAAGAAAAGGGAAATTTGAATTTCATTTGGAAATGGATTCACGTGACGGAAGCTCACAATCATCAGTGTGATCTCGCCGGGTGTAGCATAGAAACGATCACGAACGATCTTATCTAGTTTCTGGTGTGTTTTATTGATCGGATAGGATTGTAAATACAAGTTGGCAAATTTATCGGGAATACAATCGGAATACGTATATACAAATATGTACAACGCCGATCTTGATCCTCCACGCTGACCGGGAGAAACAGTTTCACGTGTGTGCGCTGCAACATCTATTTTAAATAAGCTTATATTCGAATGCTTCTCGAAAGCTTTCGCTTCGAACGAAGCTAAGAGACGGTCGCTCGCATTTATTTCTACGTATAAAAAAAAATAAAAAAAAAAAAAAAAAAAAAAAAAAAAAAAAATGGTACGAAAAAGAGGGGGAGGGTGGAGAACGACGTTGATTAACAACAATGAAAAATAGCGCGAAATGATTTGGAGGGAAAAAGAATTGTGGACGAGAACTTCCTATCGGGGGAGGACTAGAAAATCATTTACTCGACACGTTACTTTTCGTGACAAACGTACAAGTTTCGTGCGCATGAGTGCTTGCTTTGCTTGCTTTACTTTTCGTTTTCTCTCTTCGTTCATTTACTTCCTTCCGTCCTTCTGCTCTTCCTTTCCTTCTTGTTTCTTTGCAATGCGTTTCTTACTAAATATCCATGGAGCTTAAACCTTACGCCTACACGCGACTACTACATTTATACGTATCGATATGGATAAGAATACGACCGGGCTGACGATCGTCAGGCGAAAAATATTTCTCGACTTACCTACTCATCGAGAACGGCAGTCTTCGATTCGACAAATCTCGCTACTGGCAGTGATCTTGTACGTGGAAATTTCCACGCGTCGAACGAACTATCATCGTCCAAGTTCGCGCGATAGAAGAAGAAAAAAAAAATGGACATTTCGAATCCTTCGTCTAAATGTACTTACAAAAATTGTAATTGTTTGTCAAAAAGGATTGGCAGTGTCTTGCGTTGGAGATACGTCGTTGTCTATCATTGTGCGCAAATACATTGTGATCAAAATCAGAGATTTTCAATTAGTTCTAAAATATGTTATTAACTGTGCAACGTTATCTTTTCTGTTTCAAGAAAGCTGTCATTTCTCATTTAAACGTAATTTCTCGAAAACGGAAGAATTTTACAAATTCGAACGAATGTTTATGGACATTGAAGAGTTTCCTTTTCACGAACTTGAAGATTGATGTCTCCTCTTTACAACGATTCCTTAACATTTGTTGTACGATTTAATTTAATGCAAGAGTTTAAAATGACTGACAGTTTTTCATCGATTGTAGATATAAAGTACATGTAAATAGACCTTTCCTTGAAATTGAGAATTATATATGAAAATTTATTTTCTCCTCTATATTTGTTCTGCTTTCAATCAAAACCATATTGTTAAAGTGTGAACAACGTGTAAAGTTAACTTGAAACAGAAAAGATATTGAAATACTTCAAAGGACCAACAAACAACCTTTGTTTCTAAAACTGAACAATTTCGTTCGATGCTTTATCGAGCAGCGAGTAATAAATATATATCTACGTGAAAACAAAATTTACCATCTGGTGGTTTTTGCAAAAAAACAAAAACTGACGAAATACTGGGCCACTCATTGAGATCTGTAGAATAAGAACTAAAATTAAGTATAACAAAGTCGAGACGTCGTCGTTGGCCAGTGATGATTCAGATCGTCAGTTGGTATCACCGAGGCTCTCCTCGACGATCTTCTCGAGCTGGCCGTTAAATTCCCGGGACGATTTGTCGATCGGAGCCGAGGCGGAGTTTTGGACTTCCTGCAAAAGGCCCTTCTTCAGGACAGTTAGGTACCCCTAGCTTTGAACCGTGTCCGTCATGTATTCCTCGTGCAACGCCAACAGATGACGAGGCACGTCCAACGCCGTGTGCAAGGTGACAGTCACCCCGCGGTTCAAGCTAACAGCCGGATAGAACACGCCGTACAGATCGCGAAACGCGATTCCACCTTGTGGCTGATCGTTGACAAAGAAACGAAGCGTGTGCGTGGTGTCCAGATCCAAGAGGACGCCCACCGTCGAGCCCTGTTGCACGCCACCTTCGGTCCTTTGCGCGTGTCCTCCGCCGTGCATGAACCAAGAACGTTGCCGATCTATGTACATGCTCCAACCTTTGTCGTCCTTGCCTAAGGGTCAAATCGAACGGTGAATCGATTATGTTGCACCGAAGCTCGATTCCACGGTTCGCTCGAATAAGGTTCTACGTTACGTTTTTAGTTGAAACTGAATTGATAGTATGGTATACTTTTTAGAGAAATAAAAGGAAAGAAGCACTTTATGTACGGTAGAACCTCAATCAATCGGTTTGATGGGATTTCACACTTGGAACGTAAGAATAATAACAATTGTCGAATGAGAATCCAGATTTGATGCCAGATCACTATTCAAATATTTCTAGTAAGCGAGCAAAGAAATACAAATCAGAATTGTTAGTTTTATAGGAAAAAATAAATTTAATCAAACTACATTTAAATGGAAAATCGAGTATTAGATTTTGTCTCGTGGAAGTTAAAATGATAACCTATGCTGAACTTATATTCTTTTACCCGACTATCAGAGATATATCGTTTCATTGTTCAGTCTGGCATTACGAATGAGACACGAACCTCCGGTTTGGCCAGGTTCTCGGCAACGATTTGGAAATTTCATTGACTTTTAGACAAGCCGAGGGCTTGCACGATTTAACTGATAATCACCGTTCGGCAATTCTACAGCCGACAACGGTCACAGTAAAAGGAATTTGCGAATAGGGCACTTTCGTCCTCCATAGATGATGATGATGATCGCTTTGAAAAGCGGAACGTGAGCAAACCGTGAGGGTAGGATCAATAGCCGGTAGATTGTGCCTAAATCAACTTACCGAGCATTCGATCCCGCGATACTTCGGCCCTGGCTATGCCAAACGCTGGATCTGTGTCGCTGTGATAACGATCGATCGTCAGCTCCCAATAATGAACGCCCCGTGAAAATCCGACGCTCGATAGGACGACTCGGTGCTCGTATCCCTCGCAGGATGCGCTCATCGCGTCCTCGGAAATTGATACCTCCTGTGGTATACCGGAGGCCCCGGTTGCCCACGAGAACCACGCCACTGTCCAACAAAGGATCACCCCCCCTCTCCGATTAAATAATCGACCGATCGATTCTGCTGGTCGTCGCTCTGTTTCTACCTTGGCCATTGTTCTCGAATGACGGCGACCGACGAAATCGAGTGGGCAAACTCGAGTAATACATAACGCGTGGTCAATGCCGCGATCGGCACACGTGAAATAGAAACCGGAAGCTATGGCCAAGGCTATGCTAAGGACACGCGTACGCACGTCGGAACTGCACGTATCGTCCACGATAACTGTAGTCGCGATGCACATACGTGAATGCAAACGTTTTTATTTTGTACGAACACGCAGGTGTGCACGGCAGAGACGAGAGGAGAAATCAACGAACGTTCAAGCATATTTTTCATAATGATGGTCGCTCGATTACTCATCACACGCGATAATTCTATTACTTTTGGAATAAATAATAAAACATCGTGTGTACACGAATATGTAATACTTTAATAATTGATAAAATTTGAAATTTCAATTTTAAAATATTTTATCAAAGAGTATGTTTCACTTGTCTCTATCTCGTATTGATCATTTATGTATAATAATCATAATTAATAAAGTTACTTTTAGTTACTTTTAGAATATAATTTTGCTCGTTTTATTTTTATACAAAATTATATTCTATAATCATAGTTATTTAATTTATAAAAAATTAATAGTTTGTGAAATTACAAAAGATATTCGCATATTGTGTTTCTATAACGTTTCAAAAAATCGTTTCAAATCTTTTCGTATGAAAACCTAGTTTAAACGACGTGGATATATGCGCTGTATGTCTCGCAGACGAGAATTTCACCTTTCAACGAAATTCTCGTTTCCGACACAGACCTCTCGAGGCGCATAACGCGCCGAGGAATTCTGGTCGACGAGCAGCTCCGAAATCGTGTCAGCCTTGTCACATATAAATATATCGCCGTCGCATCGACGTGATGAGATTCTAATTCCTCGCGAAGCACGGATCGTCGACTTCGTCATTTCCGGCAGGCGTCGATATTTCTTTCTNAAAAAAAAAAAAAAAAAAAAAACGCGCATCGCGACACGATCGAGGAGGCGAAATGACGACGAGAAAAAGAACGAGAAAGCGATGGAAACCAGAGGAAGAGAGACGACTCACCCTCAGCGGTCTGAAGCCCGATCAACTCCGAGTACTCGCCTTCACCGGCGCTGTTAAATGCCCTCACTCTGGCATTGTAGAGAGAATTGAAATGCAATCCGTCCACGGTGCAGATCGTCTCTCGGCCGCAGTACACTTCCTGATCAAACACACGATGAAACAATTAAAGGTCGATTTATACGAACACTATCCCCGTTCACACATGGAACATTTAAACAAACGTTATTGTAGATGATAGGACACTAATGTTTAACATACAGTGATTGCCTAAGGCTGGTAACTAAAATATTATTGAAACTATTAATTATCTCGAGAAATGTGTGAAGCATTATCCAAGACACTTGTCTCTCTTTCTCTCTTTACGAGTCAAAGTAAAGCTCTTATTTTCTGACTCTCTAACATTCAATCAAGAATTTTAATGGTGTTCGAAGTTTTGCCATTCAAGGGAAATACAATTTAAAATTTTAATTTATTAGTTTAACGTGATTTGAAAGTTACAGTAAAGTACGGGAGCAAATAAAATACTTTCAAGAATGTAAGAATACCTGAAACACTGATCTAATCAAAGAATGAAGTAATGATTTCATCGTGATGTAGATCATTTTCTCTTATCAAAATCATAACAGTAAATATCAATTCCAAGTTTCAAATCCACAAAACAAAAGCATCATTATACTTTGGTATTCCAATCAGCATTAAACTAAAAATTTCATGTCTCAAAATTGACATGAATTAATACATAAAATGAGTAGATTAAACGATTTACTCTACATTGTTGACGTATTCTAACCATGACTGAATACTTATTGAAAAATTTTTTTTTTAATAAGAATTTGCGTTGTTACAAATTGGGTAACACCAGATATTTCAGTGTTCCGTATTATCAACAGCGTCAGTTTTCTCAACATCCTACAGTTTTCTCTGTTATTTGCTAGCGAAAAAAAAAAAAATATACCGGGCGTTCGATTTCGCCCTACATTCTCGATCGAATTTACTATTTGCACGAGCAACGACCAGACCTTCGGTATTTCCTCCGACGCGATGCTGGTCGAGAAATTTGTTATTTACCCTGAACTCGCCACCGCATCCATCATCCAGTTCCAGTAAGTACCCTTCGATGGCGGGACCCCGTTGACCGGCGCAGCCAACGATTCCGTGTCCAGGTGGAGGTTGCCAAGCGACTGTCACGCTGTTGTTCTCCGCGCTGCACTCTTCCGGTATCAATATCGGCGCTCCGGGGGCTACAAAATGTCTCAACTGTACGTAACCGATAAAACGATTCCGTGTCCAGGTGGAGGTTGCCAAGCGACTGTCACGCTGTTGTTCTCCGCGCTGCACTCTTCCGGTATCAATATCGGCGCTCCGGGGGCTACAAAATGTCTCAACTGTACGTAACCGATAACCAACCAACGAAATTGGAGAGAAGATAAAGGAAACAGAGTGGATTCTTATTATATTTCTTATTTCAGCCTCTTGTTTCAACGTTCGTACAATTGTACTACAGCTACAGATCTTTCAGATATGCTCCAGAGACATCGTCTCGTCGATGAAACTTTCCCGAGGATCTCGCAGAGGACTGAAAGTTCCGCGCGAAACTAAAATTACGTACGACATTGTCTTTGTAAAACTGTTACTGTCCGGACTTGGATCAACTTTCCTTCAAAAAAAAAAAAAAAAAAAAAAAAAAAAAAAAAAAAAAAAAAAANTGTTAATTTCATAATTTTGTATATTTACCTGTGTTAGTCAATTGTATTTTTTAACCTTTGAAATGTTTAATTGTAATAATCAATAATTACATATTACAACATATTGATTGAATATATATGTTAAAAGATAAATGTAGTTTCAATTTGTCATACGCTTGTCATTTAGTATTTAGACTTCTGATAATTTTGAAGCTTAAGCTTAAGCTTAAAGAATTAATTGATGTGCTGCAATTATTTTGTCTCTATATAATAGTTGACTTTGAGGCGAATTGAAGGAGATATAATCCAAATCATTCGGTGTCAAATGCGAATGAAAATAATTATAAAATAATTCTTTTTTCTTTTTTTTTTTATTTTAAATGCGTTTCACTTTTGAATTGGCTCGGTTAAAAAAATACAGATGACTCGCATCATCGTCATGCTAAAATTCATTATTTTTCACACTTGTTACAAATAACAAAGATATTCAAGGTGGTTGAAGTTACTGGAGCCAGCCTGTATAAGAAAGTACACGTACAATAAAATTATCAAAATATTTCCCACGATAACTAGAAACGTTCGAAAATCCCTTCGTCCAATTACCTGCAATCGGGAATCGTTCTTCTCCTTCCGATGCTGCGTCCAACATGAGGCAATAGTTTACATTCAATCAATAACACCGAACGAAACAGTTCTCGTATCCAACGGATACATGCCTTTCATCTTTCTTTTATCTTTAACAAACCAGAGACGATCTGAACGATCAAAAAAGGCAGTCGTTTCTCTTACTTCTTACATACGTTATAAAAATCCGACCGACTCTCTGGCTTGCCATCCGGAGAAAGAAAGAAGAAGAATACGCGGAGGAAGAAACGGGAGTAAATCGACAAATAAAGAGGGGAAGCTCGAAAAATCGAATCGAATGAGAAGCAGAGAGGAAGAGCTTACGTTTCAACTGAACAAATGTAAGTTGATCGATAGCACGACGCAACGGTTTGTCATCCAGTGTAAGATCGAGCAACGGTAGCCGAGCAATTTCTTGAACACCCTCTGCGCCACCCCACGAGCCAGCAGCAGTAGCAGCTCTAACCGAGAGCATGCCGCCGATTTGCAGGAAGGCTGCACTATCGTTCTCCTTCAGAGCCTCGATACAGAAAGTGAGAAGCGCCGTGGTCGCCTGCAGATGAGACGCGCATCTGGCTACTTGGTCCCGCAAAGAACGCACCCTCGCCTCGCGGGTTTGCCGGGCTGCTTCGATTAACCGAGATTTCCTCGCCTGCAAAAGACTCACCAAATTCGCCACCCTATCCTCTACCTCTTCCTCTAATGCAACGCACTCCTCCTGTTAACATACAACAAGGTCGTCAGATTTCTATATCGACAGAATTATATCGACTCGTCGGGTATTATAANATATCGACAGAATTATATCGACTCGTCGGGTATTATAATGTTATACAAAGTACATGTAAGAAGTACATAAAATGAAAAGATTGCTGCAACTTTGTAACAATTAACGAGTAACAAGCAAATTTACAGTGTAATTAATAGTGATAAATTAAGTTTAAAACAATATTAAAATTTAGTGTTTAAAATTGAAAATTAAAACAACAGTCATTGAATATTAAATGTTAGAACTTCAAAAGAAATCATTGCGTGACGTAGCTGTCTCTGCCAAAACCAGTCAAAATGATTGGTACTGGTATAAGTAGCCATGATACAAAATTACTTTTATTTTAAATGAATAAAGCAAAATTAAAGTTCAGCTATCCCTGCAAAAGTCATTACATCATTGCGAAGAAAAAATGTAACATGAAGTAGGAATTTTAAAATAAAGTTGTCAGACCAGTCAAAATGACTAGTGTGGTAGTTCTAGTGTAGAACTCGATGTAAATGTCGTAAAAAATTATTGTACCAATAATATCGAAAATTCATGGATTAATTGTAATAATGACGATATTAAAAATATTAATAGAAGGTTATGGTGAAATATTTTGTTTAAATTCCTCTCTTAATAATAGTTATATATTAAATATTCTCGAAAGTTGTGAAAATTCAAAAATACAAAAATTTTCTCGTCGGTACTTTTCTTCAACGAACTACCTTATTTATTATTGAATCTTCGAACTTTGAAGTTAGACGAAATGTTAAGATTCCTTGAATTTTTGAACGTCCGAGGTTCGACGAAACCTTTCTCTTTGGGGGAGGAAAAAGCAAATTTTGAAGGGAAATTCCAATGTTCAAGGACTAACGATGAGATAAATTTTTTTAATTTCTGATTGCAATAATGTCGAGCACCTGGTAGATCCGTCTGCTTTATAACCATGATCAAACGATGATTATTATTTTCGTTATCGTAGAAGGGAAATTGGACGATGAAATGAAATATTCGAACTCGGCGTTGATAACGTCGAGATATTAGCGTCGCTAAAACGATGAGACCCGGTGGTTAACAGCGAGCGTGGGAGGAAACGAACGAGGGAAAGGAATCGAAATGGTCGACGGAAGAACGTGGAATGGAGAACGGAAGAGAAGTAGGAGAAGGGGTTATGGCAGGGGTAGAAAGAGGAGCGCAGCTGATGTTCTCAATTATCGCGCGCGCCACAGTCCTTCCATAATTTCCATAACCAGGAGGCCAACCCCGAAGCGATGAAATTTAAAAGGAACGTTCAAGATAAATACTCACGTGCACTTTGTCCGTCATTCCTTTGAGCCTCTGAATGAATTCTGTCGTCGAACGAGCTCTTTCCGACAGCTGTTGCAGATTTTGCGAGAGCTCCGTCTGTAACCGCATCAAACGATCATCGTGTCAAATAACATATTTCCATAGTTCAATGCTCTTTTTTTTTTTTAAATATGTGAAATATATTTCGAATGAAATCGTGTCTGATCTGATTGACAGACAATTATATACATTTTACTATCAACTAGTAGGACTCCACTTTAAACTTCTCAAGTGTCGAATAATTTATGTTTCACTGATTTCTTTTACTAAAGAATTTTCAAATAATTGGATCCAAATTGAAATTTAGTTCAAATGTCCATCCTTCTCAAGTGTCGAATAATTTATGTTTCACTGATTTCTTTTACTAAAGAATCTTCAGATAATTGGATCGAAATTGAAATTTGGTTCAAATGTCCATTTTTGATGAAAACAACAGATAATGTTAAATAAAAAGATAAGCAATCGAAGATGTATGAAGATTAATTTCGTAGAAAGTGATTTAATTTTTCGAGTGTTTGGTATCGTATTGAAGTACCTTCTCTCCCTCTAGTAATTTTTCGTTCATGTTACAAGAGTTTAGATTCAATCAACAAGTGTTCACTTAATCAAAATTTGCTGAAAATCAAAATGAAGTTCTACTGTAGTTATATATATAATTTAAGTTTACACAGACACACGTAGAACTTGAACGACACAGGTACGCTGCTCATTTCAGTATCAATTTAGCCAATCTTTTATGTCCAATTACCTATTGCAAGAAGTAACAATAAAAAATATTCTTCCACCATGAAAGTTGAAAATGTAACAAGAATATTAATCTTATGGAATATACTTATGAGTAATAACGCATCAGTTCGTCTATCTATCTATTTATTACAATTACTGGCCTTTCGAACTAGACGAGCATCGATAGTTCGTGTTGAAGAGTAATTGAATTACTCTTCCTCGAGACACTCCTCCCGCCTAACTACCACCGCAACTTCGTTCTAGCTAATTTCCGCAATTTTACTCGCCAACTTTCCAAAGGAAATCCTATAGGCACTTCTGCATCGCCGTCGTGAAATGTTTTTGCAAATCAACGGCCAAACTTGTCGACCCTTCATTATCTTTCGTACGCGGAGTTCCATGCATTTCACGGAGAATTTTGTGAATGCAAAAGTTCATTTAATGCACTCAAGATATACTTATAATAAAAAGTAAGTAATAAAACATTCAAAACATTATTATATGACAACCATTCTCTATTTAGCTTCCAGTCTTTTAATTCTATCTAGGAAAACATGAGTTTGCGCAAATATCATGGATAAGGTGAACTATAGTTCGACCACGAATTCCTCATCGCTAATACGAGTTATGGATAAATCCATTTCGTTCATATCGTCTCTGACATCATTAATTGTCATTAATTTAATTCGTCTCTTAATTATCGAGACGGGCGTAAAGGACAGACAGGTGAAGGAAATTGTTGTTTCGTGAAATTTGCTTAAATTTATTTTTCAACGGATACGGCAAAAATATCGCCGTATCGTCCCTTATCTGTTGCAAAATCCACAAAGTCGTAAAAAAGATTGCGCGTCGCTTACTTTAATCTAGACGGCGTCACAACGTGTTAAATTAAAAGCCGGGTCGTCGACCGTTCGTCCTATTCTTTTCCCCATAAATCACGATGCACTGCATTCTCATCAAAATCAGTGGTATAACGTTCCCCCTTCCTTCTCCCTTTTATCCCCATTTTATATTTTCACGTTAATCAGACCAAAACCATCGTTCGATGCGAGAATGCGAGAATGTGAACACTCATACACCTGTGCACGCATAAAATCTTGATGAATAGATGTTCATTCTCGAATCGAGCTTTCCACTGGAAATACATACCAGGTGTCCTAGTTTTCATGGCACGACTGGGTGCGACGAAAATTCAAAAGAAAAAAGAAAAAATCCTAACGTCTCGAATTCCAATACTCAAAAGTGCAATAAAACGACAAAAAGATCGCACGGTAGGTTTTAAGAGAAAATTTCCATCTTCTTGTCATGAAAGGAATTTTTCAGTGTTTCCATGGACATGAATTTTTACAATTTTTGACACCGAAAGCACCGGTGAAGTTGCATGGTGAAAAAATGTCTGAAAGAAACAAACCCAAGATTGTCGAAGTGGAAGATTCACGCTTTAAAATTCGATTGTTGTACGATATTTTTTTTTTTTTTGTCACGAAATGAACAGTTCAAATATCGACAGAATTTTGTAATTGACTAATGGAAGAGAACGACGACCTCGACATCGGAAAATCGAGATTAGCTACGTACTTTAATCTCGTTCTTTCGAACGGCACAACTTACACACGTAGACAGATTTCGATTGGTCCGTCGATTGATCAAATCAACGTTTGCATTAGCTTCCAACGACATGCCCGTCGACAGCTGTCTTTTCGTTTAACGTTGGATTACGCTTGTTCGAAACGATCATTTCCTCGGACGAAGGGACAACGAAAGAAACGAAGAAACGAACTGTCGCGCTCATTAAAACTTGTCGTCTATCATCCTGAAAGATGTTAATAAGTTCCAGAAGTTTATACACAGCCAATTAGGCCAATTAGGGCCAATGGGAATTTTCAACATTCAACGTTATATGTTTCTAGCGAAATCGAATTGCATGCACGCGTGTCTTATAATTCACATATTTGCAATGTCCAGCAATCGAGCCGTATATATTTCGTTATCATACATCGATGAGAAAAGAATGACCTGCTCGATTGTAAAGTAAAAATAAATGACGATAAAAGAGAAAAATAGGAAAGGTTCTGATAATGAACGTGAAATAAATATCTACTCGCGTGACCGTGCGATATATCGTGCACGGTAGAGAGACAACCGCAACGACTATAGATTAACCGTGACGAAAAATTTATCGTTCGATAACGGATAAGTTCGACATAATATTTCCACTGGAATTGAGTGAAGCTATCAGATAATTGCCGGGCCGTGATCACAAAGCACTCGTTGCGCTACGTACTAAATATATCATGCTGATGTGAATGAACCCCTCCCCCGACCAAGGCAAACATCACGCGTCTGTCTGTGAAACGTCATTCTCTAGAAATAAAGTAGTAGAACTCCAATTTATTTCGTTGCGCTACGTACTAAATATATCATGCTGATGTGAATGAACCCCTCCCCCGACCAAGGCAAACATCACGCGTCTGTCTGTGAAACGTCATTCTCTAGAAATAAAGTAGTAGAACTCCAATTTATTTCAGCGAAATTTTAATCAATAGTCGATCTCTAGAACTCTTGCTGATTGAATCTAAACTCGTGTTATGCGAGCGAAAAAGATCACTAGTATTGTACGAATTATTCTAATTGTATAAACTACTTCTCTCCTGACAAGTTCACATAGGCGAGTTGCATCGCAAGATGAATCGGATGAAGATAA
>NIPQ01091168.1:21156-40412 GCA_002806875.1 Lepidotrigona ventralis hoosana | reverse complement strand
CTATTGAATTCGTATTATTGTATTATTATTATTATATGTCACTATTTGAAGAAACTTTCGGGGACTAGTTCAAAATTCCTGTAATATCAGATCCGGATCTATATTTCGTACGAAGTTTGTAGAAATTGAAATATTTTACGGTTCTTTTAATAAGATTTGTTTCTCTTCTAATTTTTAGAACTATACCTTTTCTACGTCTAATTTGTGTGTTCGTGTAATATACCTATTATTAATAATTTACAGTACGTTCCTATGATATTTCTTAAATTTTGACATTATATCACCAACGAGATATTATATAATATTTCATTGTTATATTACACATTTCAAATTGATATCGCATTTTATGCGCAAATTCGCTCTTTAGTACTACGAGGGGATGATTGCACTTTCTATTTTTTTGCAGCACATTTTAAAATCCAATATATTATTATATTATTAATATCATATTACTGAGAATAGTCGTTCCAGATAATTTTGTTTTATAATCATTAAAAATATCTCCGTATTGTATCATTTTCGTACAACGTTTCTTTACCCGTGCAGAGTATTTAGATCAACGTAATATCAAAATATCATGTTTTACATTCCACTGTAACAGAACCTAAAACAACCAGATACTATCGTTGATGATCGATCGACTGAATATCGGACGGCAGCGGGCAACGAATGCGAAATTCGTAAAATGAAATTCACTTACCTCTGGCCGGTCCCGGGTGAAGCATCATCGTCGAAAGTTGCTAGGACAAGGGGGATAATTAATGAAGGATGAGACGCAATCCCGTAGCGCGAACCTTGCCCGACCCAATTTCCACCCGGGCAATTTGTCAATGTACCGGAATTTTTCGATCGCCCACTCGCAACAATCTTGCGAGTCCCACGGGTCCTCATTCTTCATAAGGGAACATTTCGTAAAAACTGGGTTCGTTTCTTCGAGAAGCTACTTCGACTTTCGCTGAACGCATCAAAATCGAGAAACGAGGTAAAAGAATTTTTTTATTAAGATTACTACGAAGAAAAATAAATAAATAAATAAAGAAAAACGAACTCTGCATTCTTTGCAAAGAAACTGCAACTACGATTGACCCACTTTTTTGTGCAAAAATTGCCAATGATAGTTATTCGAAGAAGTCAGTGAGCAAAAATGAAAGAAGAGGGCGAACGAAAAATATTCGAGGAAGCATTAGAAAAGCGAAGAAAATAGGATGAACACACACGTGAATACACACGTGATCGTACAATATAACGTTGCGTTTATTATTATCGTTATTCATTAACCACAATCGTTAAACGTTCACTTTCGTATGATACAACATTAGGTTTCTATACACATTCTTTCTTCTCCTGCCTTCCCACTAAATGTCCTCTTAATCTGCTTACGCCTATTTTTCTTCTTCTTCTTTTTTAATAGTAGTTCCTTTTCTTACGATTTCTTAGTGTCTGTACTTATATACAAAAGCGCTGGATCATTCGTCCATTCGGCTAAGCTACGAACAACCCAATTTTTATTCATCTCGCGACTGCCGGTTGGTCTAACACGCGACTCTTTCTTTCTTTTCATCTTTTTTTTTTCGCGTTCTTTAAGCTTCCACTCTCGTCTCCTAGACACTCAGACCTACATTTTTTTTTTTCTTTTTTTTGTTTCACCGAATCGCTCCTTCCGCTCAGGGAAATCTTGAACATTACGAACATCGCGTTACATTCCCATCCGTTTGTTCCGAAATTTCCTTACATTGACACGTTTCCATTCGTCGTTCGTTCAACGTCCCGTTTACGTATATTGGCTACAAAATAATTGACAAAAACCTGTCAAGTAAGTCGACAATTTCATTCCAACACGTTTCCAAGCGGTTCGTTTCGATCGGTTACTTATTACTATCCTCGTTGTCTCGCTTGTTTTCCTTATTTCCTTCACTTTCTTCTTTCAAGAGGAGGGGTGGTTTTTCTTTTATTCGAGAAAGCGGAACGAGCACGATTCTTCTGCTAGCAGCGACAGGCACACGATTGTTCTTTGGTTTAGTAAATAAAAAAATATCGCAGAATGGACAATGGTCACTCCTTGGCGAAATTTTACCATCACTTACGTACTTATAAATCACGAGTACAATTTTTCTTGTCGACAATTTACGAAATGATTTCCCTGTTCTACATATATAGAATTATGGCGAGTGTTTGTTGTTGTTGCTGTTGTTCAAGATATCGACTACCATCGGTGAGATTTTGTTTCAATCAGTTTCTAGAACTATGTCGAATATATCGGGAAAATTGTGATTGATGCGTAAATCAATTCGGTACATTCGGATGATTTACTCACTTTTTAATGACTGTTTTGAAATCATTTCTTGGGTGTTTTAATATTTGAATATTTTATAATTATTGACTTTTCACTATTCCGTTGTCTCAACAAAAGGATGAAATAAAATAAAAACAAAAGAGAACAATAAAAATGTCTGTAGAAACGGGTTCTGTTTTGTTTCAATGATTTTTAATTCGATCAAAAATGAATTTCGTCACATCTATAATGGACAGAGTACATTCTCCTTGTTTTCTGCGTTCGTAATTTGCAAAACCGAAGATGGAAATCTTCCAATAAGCATAAGTCGTATTCTTTTCTCCAAAATTTGTAAACAGATTGAAGGGAACAAAATATGAACTTCTTTAATATGAAAAAAAAAAAAACGCACCGAATTAATTTCCACACCTGGCCGAACGATCGACCACCTTTACAGAGAATTATTTCATTTACAAAGCACAATCGCGAAAGCCCCTCTGTCATTTTCCCCGTACATGTGCGCAAACTCTTTCGAACTTTAAAATTCTTTCCACCTTCTCAAAGACTTGTCATCATCGCGTCTGAGTTGCATCTGAGAATCGTAAACAGAGGGGTCCGGTCTACTTTGTTACATCGGAAATTCACGTGATCAATTAGGATATCGGACACCGGTCGGGATATTTCCATTTCTTGGTACGTTTGCCTCGATCTCGAATCGTTTCTCTTGGCCGTTTTTGTCGCTGGAAGAACGACGGGAACGATTCCCGGAAGGTGTTCAGGCGACAAATACAAATTCCAGCCGCGCTCCAACACACTTATCATCCCCGTCAGAATCGGTTCGACCGCGATAGCTCGAGAAACGACCTTCTGAAACCGGGGGTGGCCCGATCCTTCCTAGCTCGTGAATCTTCCGCCCGTTTCGGATCCTGGATGCAGCTGCTCGGCATCGACGGAAATCGCTTGGCCAACGAGATCGAAACACCGGTAAACCTTTATCGATCGTTTCTCCGTTTTAATTGTCGTGCCTCCTGGCGATTATCAGCGCGCAATTTAGCTTCCAAGCATTCAACTGGTTTGGAATTTCTGTTTTTTTTTCGATAGAGAGAAAGATATATATATATATATATATATATATATATATATATATATATATATATATCCCATACAAGGGTATACTATTATTGGACGAATTAATTTTCAACGAAATTAATAGAAATTCATTCATCGATAGTCGATTGTCTCTTGTATGTATCTGAGAGCCTTCTATTCCGAGATTTGATCAATTTGTTAATTGCCAAGATAAAGGTAAATGTAAAGCTTAAAGCTTTCGAAAAGAAACTTGCCTAATTCTGTTGGACAGCAGTCTAATTCTGTTATCAAATCAATTTTGAACAAATCTAATCGAGTTCTCCTCGAAAATTTCGCTTCGGTAAAATTAGGAATGGCCTTGAATTCGTGTATTTGACAATTGTACCAGAACGGTCATTACGATAATCCGAGTTAAACAGAACTCTTGATAGTCTTAGTCGTCTTTTTTTAGTTTTCACTTGTTCGTGGTTTCGCAACGCGGAGAGATGAGAGATCGTTAGAGTACTTGAGGAGTTCGCAGATCTACTTTCTGTGAGATCAGAACTTTGTCTGCCATTTCTTTTGGACGAATCGGAGTTCCCTGAACGGTGACCTTGCCAAGCCTTGTAAACACTGTGGTTTTTCTGCCTGCTAGCAAATGTCCGCGTGAACCTGTCGCGTTGGAAGCCAAAAACGTCTCTGGTTTGCGTGGTCGGCCAAGATTCAGATGACGTTGTGCGAGAGGGTGCCGTCGTCCTGCCACGTGTTCGCTGGAAAGAAAAAGTCATCTTTTCAGATTCTCATCGAGACGATCTCTTCGCTAAATGGTAAGAAGTGTGGGGGCTGCACGAGCCTGGATAATATCCTGGGTTACCTCTATAGTGCATGTCCTGGGCCATCGATGGACACTTCGCGTCCGGTCGCTGTCGGAAAAAAAAAACACCAAATTTTTCGTTAATTTTTGACTTAAAATAACGATCCTCGCGCATTAAAGCGATCATCTAACGTAACATTCCTACTCGAAAATTTCATCGCCCGTTCGCTTTAGACGAAACGAATTTTCCTGAGAAACATTATGAATATTGTAATTATTGCAGAGTTTCAATAGATCTTAGGATCCGACTTCATCCGAACTATTATTTATTATTTTAATATTATATTAAAATTTATATTATAATTAGCCCTAGTTTTTGGGATTCTAGCACGCTTCGATCTCTTCCAAGTTTTCTAATATCTACGTAAACGTCACTTATTTGCTTCGTCATGGACCTCTAGATTCTAAGATCCTATTAAAGAAAATACGTGAAAAAATGAATTTCGGAGCGACCGACGTAATTGAATTCACTTTAACACGATCAATATCCCCCTAATCGGTTAAGTCGATGAAAAATTAGTAGAGGAGCAGCGCGTGGCGCTGATTCCTAGATAGGAACGGAAAGTAAAAGGAAGCAATTCACCTTGTGAAAATCAATGTTTGTCCGTATAGTCCTGTAATGAAGATCCTGCAGCGGCCTCGAATTGTTTCCCAGGGGTGCCTTCGGGATGGTCGACGGACCTTGCATTAGTTTCCTTAGAAGCAATTCACCTTGTGAAAATCAATGTTTGTCCGTATAGTCCTGTAATGAAGATCCTGCAGCGGCCTCGAATTGTTTCCCAGGGGTGCCTTCGGGATGGTCGACGGACCTTGCATTAGTTTCCTTAGTGCGTAAAGCTGGAAATGGGATTAGGATTACGATGTAACGATGCCGTTCCCTCGTTCAATATTTAACCATAAAGCAAAGCTTGTTAAGTAATGGCGAGGTCGTGAACGTGGTGGGGAGCACGAGAATAAGGGGTGGTGGTGGAAGCCCAAGAATAGCCCGAGGAAACGGGAGTTGAATCTCGAAAGTAATGTACTTAGGCCATCGGTGTTGGTGCTGCCTGACACCTTATTAAATTATTTATCGCCCCGCGATTAATTTTGCAACAGCGCGAAGGAGATTAATAACACGGGCCAAGGATTTACGCGAATTCCTTTAGAAAATTTCGCGCGCTTTCGCCTCTAATCTCTCTGGCATCATCTCGCAGAGAAGGAGGACATCTTCTTGTACGGCGAATGACTAAAACGAAATTGGTCTGTACACAGTCGGTCACTCGAGTAAGACTTTTAAAATAGAATAAAATAAAAAACGACGATATTCTGAGGTTGTGCAGATTCTGAAAAATGTTCATTGCACATGCATCGTACATGTGGTTAGTTTACATTGGAATTTTTGTGAAGAAATGTAAGAAACGTTGTTGATAGTTTTTAGAGTTGATAAGTAATTTTAGGTAATAAATTAATCAAGATCTATAAAACAAAGAGAAATAAAACGTGGATGTAGACTTCTGCGCAACGGTGTTGGAGCAACGATGATATTAATCCTTTCTCGGGCAATTTTGAGAGTTTTTTACTTGACTTAGACAATTATACGACTCTATAATACGATATAGTGATACTATCAGCCATGACTGTTAAAACATTTATTTTTATAGTTATATTTGTCGGAAAGCAGCAATAAATCTATATTCGAGAAAACGCAAGTAACTTAAGATCAAATCGTCGAATTTTTCAAATGACCCTCGCAGATGCGAGTTGTTCGCGAAAAATTGGAATCGCATTGCGTTTGCGTAGAAGGCGGAAGGTGGAAGGTTGATTAATTGACCAATCGACATACAGAGAGGGGCGATAAAAAAGACTCGAGTGAGGAATACAAATCGAGGTGAATAGGGAGAAGGTAAAGAGGATCAACACTTACCTCTCGCGCTGTTACGTAAATGGGTTTGTTGAGGATCAGCCATACCGCCGTTTCCCAACAGCCTGGGTGAGTCGTGCTGCCCTCGTAAGTCATGTAATCGTTTGTGTTTGGAAGCAGGCTCTTCAAAGACAGGTGACGTACGGGCGCGGAATCACCTGCACAGAAAGATCAACCTCTCGTCAGAACGATATATCACGATGCATCAAGAAATAGAAATATATGAATCAGGGTTAAAGGTATTAATTTAATCTTGAAAAAATTTTTTACAAAAAAATATACTCTTTCGATGTTGCTTTTAACGTCACTGATTTTTCTGAAAAGCAAATGAGAGATGATTTTATGTGTGCTTTGTAATCTAGAATTAATCGTAGTCTTCTCCAAATTCACAGTCATTCGTCTTTTCAAAGGTAATGCAATGAGAATTCCATTCGAAGAGTATGTTTATTTTTACAAAAGGCTTCAAACATTTGACTCGATAAATAATTGTACACGAGTATCTAGAGCATTCTGGGAAGAATTCAGATAAAACTGAAAAAGTTATCTAATAACTTTTGCACTCGACTGTTTCCCATAAGGCGACATTATACTTACATTTAGCTAACAGTTAAAATTATTTAAAAAAAGTCTTTTATAATTACTGATAATTGTAATGAACATAGATGTGGTGTTGTACGATATAATATAACGACGTGAAAGAAATAATAAAATTTCAAAAAAAGAAATTCTTGAGAATAGAGGCAGTCGTGGGTCAGTTGACATTCATTATCATTGAATTATTATTCGTCGAATTATTATTCGATCTATATATCTTCTTATAAAATGGTAAAGGAAACTTATCAAAAAATTGAAATTGTATATCATTAACTTCTATATACTATACTTGGTGATTGCTTGAAACATCAGAAAAATTTAATCAACAAAATTTCATGTTACCATTCAAACAGGATGATTATTTCTGACGCTACATCATTTTTATTTGAAGTGATACCTCACTCGCTATTTCGTAACTATAAATTGCTGGTAGATGATAGACGACTTAGAGGGTCCTTTCAAAATCTCGCCACGATCGATCTGACACAAATTTACAACGTGTCGAAAGCTAATTTTCAATTCTAATGACCAACGACCCGCTGTCGGCCGCGCTTTCGAGTTTTCAATTTTCAAAACCAACGTAACGTGTCGCGTTCGTACCGGAGTGCTTATTATTAAATCGATCGAATGAAGTCGATACTGTTGATCGTTGTACGAGCAGGAGAATTGTCTGCCTTATACGGCAAAGAGAATAAAGGCTGAACTATCCCAACTTTTTCTCTTTGTGCGGCATAACGAAAGCGCATCGGTAAACAGCCGGAGCGTCTGTCGTCTGAATTTCAGAGTATTTGCATGCTAAACGATCAAAATTCGGCGGGTTCTCTTATTCTATCGGTAGAACGCTGCGTTGCATATTCAGCGACGTTATTTCGAACGCGACAAAATTACTCGATATTCGTCCGAGGCCACTCTTTGAACTTCAACTCGCGAAACAGACAGCCTGGGGAGGGAGGGGGAGAAAAAAAAAAGAACAGGAGATCTCGCTTGGCCGGTGCCGAGGGAAAGGAACTTTGTATGCTATATATATATATATTTATTTATTTATTCGCGGAAAATGAACGTACAGCATCTTCTATACAACGAGGTAAAGTAAATTCGACTGTTGTCACTACTGGTAACTTCGTATTGTCTCTTTTATTACTGGAATACCCTTTATGCGTGTTTTTGTTTGAAATTTCTGTTAGGAGTATTCGTTTTTTAACTTTCTCTTATTCTTTATATTCCTCTATGCTGCTTTTTAGACGTAAGAATTTTCTTATTTTGCACTGTACTTTTCTTTTTCTTTTTTTTAATCATTAGAACTGCTATTTTTTTCAAGTATTAGAATTTTCTCGTTTGGTGCTCTCCCATCGATTTTTATATTTTTATATCAGGAATTTTTCTTCGAAAGAGGTCTCTTTCAATTCGGTCGAATTCCATTTTTAACACTGTAGTCGCATTGCTCCATTCATTCCTTCCAACTTCTCCTCATATTTTTGCATCGTTTTTCTTCTTCTCTCGGTGATCTCTTTTTGGATAGCTTCCTGCGCTTCCGTATTTCACCCTGGCTGATAGTAAATGAATTATAATCGAGCGAACTCGAAAATAACAATCTTCTCCATTTTCATTCTCTCAAGTCGGGTCTTATCATTTTTAGACATGTTGACGGGAACATTCTTCTTGTTCATGGATATACAAAATTACCAAAAGAACGTTAAAAAATAACCCGCGTATTCATTGTTTTTTTTTTTTTTTTTTTTTTTTTTTTTTTAANCGATAAACGCGTGAAACGAGTTTTTCGAAACACTTCAGAAACCACTTTTAGACTTTTATCTGTCTAACTGAATTAATCACAATTAACTAAATCAACTAGATTGATTGTAATTAATTACAATTGTCAAAAATCGCAAGCTCTCGACTCATTTTAAGCTTCAACGGATGCGTAAAACGGCCACTTTATATCTTTATATCTCCCTTTATTACGGCTACGTACAACAACAATCGAGAACAATTAAAACAATTTCCTCACTCGCGGTTTCCCTCGTTAACAGCGCTTTGCCGGTTCATAACTGGCACCGACTGTTCACGGATGATTTGCACACAGTTCGTAAGTAAAGACGTGCTCGTAATTCCCACTGTGTTTAAATCACCGCGGAAGAGCAACAATAACAAATTGATGGTGGTCGTCGAACGATCGTAAAGAGAAATCGGTTACTCCCGTCGACCTAACGATTCGGTGTGGAGCGTTCACTCGTAAAACTGGTCCACGCGCGCGCGCGCGCGTGTGTGTGTGTGTGTGTGTGATCGTGTAGCACCTTGTCGTCGTCGTCGTCGTCGTCGTCGTTGAGACGACGATACGAATAATCGATAAGGTGTGACCCGGGTGCCGAAGAAATTCACTTCACAGCGGCGATTTCGATTCTTAAACGGGGCTCGTTCGACCGTGCGCGAATCGCAGGCGAACTGGAAAACCAATGAAACACGAAACGAGAGGGAAGCATCCGGCTAATCGTCGAATATAATCGTAGAATTATACGGCAGAGTGGTTTATCGAATCGGGAATTTCATAATTAAAATGCCTCTGGAATGTTCATTATATTTTTGCGCCTCTTCTCATTTTCTCTCTCTCTCTCTCTCTCTCTTTTCTTTTGTTTCTATGAAATGTTGAAATGTTCCTTTAAAATGCAGCGGATGGATATTAATTTTTTGCTTGGCAAGTTGATGTATTTTCTTTCTTTTTTTTTTTNACAACGCAAGATGTAGCGCCGGCCACGTATGAAACGTTCCGATTTCCGAGTTTCATCGTATCATTCGGGGAGCTTCCTCTACGGCAAACACACCCAGCTGTTTTTTTTTTTTTTTTTTTTTTTTTGTTTGTTTTTAGAATCGAAAGTGTTAAATCTGTCAAAGTAGCGAATTTATCGTTTTGTAGAAACTTACGTCTTTGAAATTAGCACGAGCGTGAATATGCTTTCGACAAATATAAACATGCAGAAACTCTTAAATAAAATAGTCATAGATTATAATATTATATATTTCTAAGATGTACTTAAACTCTTTCTTGGATTGGCGTTTCTTTACGAAAGAATTTATAAAGATCTAAATTTATGCAACCATCCGTTGTAAGCACAGCGAGTTTATCGTATTTAGATTTGGGGAAGAATTTATTGAACTTTTACGATAGTTACTATGTATTTTGAAAATGTTTCAACAGCAGAGTTTTTGTAAAAATCACCTGTCGCGAGAAGGATGATGAATTTAATCCAGAAAATTGAGAAAGGAATTCAATCACGTATGTATATATACCAGAATAAATTGTAATTACATTAATAATTTGTATGCACGATTTCAGCCTAAAGTCATCGCGTATTTTGAAATCTCGTCGAAATTATATCGTAGAGGTAGTAATAACGACCTGCCTGTTGTTTTGTTACCACTTATTAATTTATGTGCATAACTGATTGTTGATTGTCAAAACTGATTGCATTTGGTTTATACTATGAGTTTGGATTCGCGAATGGAAAACGAATGGAAGCTGATACAATTGATACAAAATGATGTAAATAATATGCGATGGATCAGTACGCATTGCTCGGTGATAATATTCCAACCGTATCGTTGTAAAGCACTTTGAAGAAAATTTCCTCCAAGCACGAAATCTCTCGCACTTCGAATATTCGAAGTTGAACAACATTTAAAATTAGAAAATTATATACGTTTCCCCAAAATTGCGATAACCTAC
This sequence comes from Lepidotrigona ventralis hoosana, assembly GCA_002806875.1. Classification (NCBI taxonomy): domain Eukaryota; kingdom Metazoa; phylum Arthropoda; class Insecta; order Hymenoptera; family Apidae; genus Lepidotrigona; species Lepidotrigona ventralis. Next base: position 29,983 of record NIPQ01091168.1, on the reverse strand, counting down.
ATAATACTGACTGTTTCTGTATCCTGATCGTCGGCAAACAGTCGCGAAAGTTAACACAACTGATTCTGACGAGCCAATCGAAACGGGCCGCGCGTTTCACACGCGACAGCGTTTCGCATACGTACGCAACATTTGAATTATACTGATTCATAAATATTAACACTCGGTATTTACGCTGCGGGGCAAGATACACGGGTTATGTTTCGATTCGTAAAGCGCGCGTACGTATCGTATGCGCATGACACAATCTCTCGACACAATGATGCGAAATTACAGGCCGCCAGTATCTCTGACAACTCTCACCGCCGACAAAATATTTTTTCAATTCTGTGTTCGTGCGACGCCTCGATAATTTCGTTTCATTTGTACAGGTTGATGGTTTACAACTTATCCGGTGTCACTCGCGCTGCGAAGCCGAAACGATAGAACGGAATGGCGCGATAATGGGATTAGACTGCGGCCTTCGGCTCCGTTTCTCTTCGATTTACGAGCATTGATTAAATTTTACTACGGTCGTTTCGTTTGCAAACGGCGCGCACACGGTATCACGCTTAAGGAAACAAATCAATCGTTTATTATGCATGCTTTCTTCTTCTTCTTTTTTTTTCTTCAGCGAGAACGCAAAACAAATTGAAACGACCACGACTTCCGTGATAGGTATGTAATTGTTTTGTAAATAAATTGAGTAATCCGCTTTCCTTCTCAAAGTGAACGACGAATGAATTCCTTGCAAGATGCAGCACGTTGTTATTTTACATTAATTTTTTGTATAAAGATATATAATTGGGAATGGGTACTTATCACTTATCGAACTTCTTTCTTGAACCTTTCAAGTGTTTTATATCATTTTGAGAACGTGCGCTTGCGTGCTTAATTATTTTTTAAGTTGCGTACTTTAAGGGCATACTCGACGAAAGCAGAGTAAAGTGCGTTGAAATAAATTATAATAAAACGACAGAGATTTTGTGGTTACTTTTTTTAAAAATCATATTTTACTGTATTATTTCATGAGAAATTATACATAATTACAATTGATAACAATTCTTTTTGTCCTAATGTTTCTATTCTAAAATTCTTTTGCTTTACCTACATTTTACTTTACTAGAAAATGCAAATTTTGTTTACTACACGACGAGCGTACGTACTCGACATAAGCATCGAAAGGGTTGAAGGAAGTATATCACGTACTAAACAAATAATAAAATACAGCTGTCTGTCTAAATCAAGTATTAACTGCAACAAGGTTATAAATATAATAAGATAAAATTAACACCAGAACTACCGACAGTTGAGACGTAGCTATCTCTACCAAAACCAGTCAAAATGATTGGTACTGGTATAAGTAGCCATGATACAAAATTACTTTTATTTTAAATGAATAAAACAAAATTAAAGTTTATTATATTAATCCTTTAGCTATCCCTGCAAAAGTTATTACATGATTGCGAAGAAAAAATGTAACATGAAGTAGGAATTTTAAAATAAAGTTGCCAGACCAGTCAAAATGACTGGTGTGGTAGTTCAAGTGTTAAGGCAATAACCTAATATCCTCTACCCTATAATTTAAAGAAACAAGCAGAAAATTCAATTCAATCTTTTTACTAATTATATAACAAACTCTCATCGATCAAAGATCCACCGATGCAGCACGACGAAACTTATTATCCATTCCTACCCCAAATTTCCCAAACCATCAACAACTCACGCCTTCTCGTCCCTCGTCCGTTCAGAATCCCTAAAATAGCGATACGTTCCAGAGAATCACAGCCGAGCCGCGAGGCAGGCTGCTGTCGACGACCGGAAGTCAGTGTGGCGCGATACAATCTTGCACTCTCGCGAAATTTCGCAATAAATACCTGGAAACTTTCGGAGGAACGACAACGAGGAACGCGCGCGCGCATCGTTGGATCTCCCATTGTTGTCGCGGATGGCGTACGTGCACACATCGACGACACGAGAGAGAGGGGGGGAGGCGAGGTACACGACAATGGAATACTTAGATCCACCCGTGTTGGTCCACCCCCCCACGGCATTCTCCATTGTCTCATGATTTATGTGCCGTGGTCGCGGTGTCAACAGGGTATTGATTAAAATACACAGACAGCGGCGCGCGTACACACGACGCACACCAGAATATCATGCCAACGGGGGTGGGTGGGAGGGGGAATTTATGCACACAGAAGCTGGATGGACGGGCCGGAGCATCGTTGTCCCTCGTTGTAAATCGAGCGGTTGTCGTGTCGATCGTGTCCACCGCGTAAAAAGCTGCGCGACCGAGCGCATCCATCGACGAATCGTTTAACGTCGAGTACTCTTACCGAGAAAGGATCGCACCACCCTTTTGGAAACATCGACGCAGCTCGGTCCTTGTCGTTTCTATCGGAATTCTTTCGAGCCGATACGTTCCGGCCATATCGTGTTTCCTTTCCTTTGGTCCCTTTCGAAGAAATTCCGAGATGCGTTCTTCTTTTTTTTTTCTTTCTTTCCTTCTTTATTGACTAGGGCTGTTTCTAGGTGTTGCGAATCTTCCTTTACATGTAAATGGTTGAGCAAACTTTGAATCGTCTCATCTCCATGACGATCGAACGATCACGACATCCACAATTATCAAGTAAAATGCAACACTGTTATCGGGGATTAATTATAGAATTGTAAATTTTGATTTCTAGTTTCTAAATTTCTTTGCACGTTTACACGAATCGTTCCCCCCATCTGTCAGCTGGAAGATGGAAAAATTTGCAAAATAATCCGATGGCTGAGAGAAATCACAGAAACTCCCAGAGAAAATAGAAACGAATCTATCAGAAAATCATCTCATAAACTGCAACAACCCTAAAGACGCGCTGTCTACGCGCACCTTGAACGTTTAATCGTGGCCGGTTCATCTTCCGTTCTTCGGAATATCGACTCGTCTCGTCGCTACGAGATAAACTCGCCCTTTTCGAGAAATCTGGCCGGTATATATGCCTTCACTACTGCGAAGTGACTCGTTACCTTAAGAGAGTCGTTTTCTACTCACGTCCCCCCTCTCCCTCTCTCGTTTCTCCTTCCCTCCCTCTTTCTCTCTTTTCCCCTCGCTGTCTGTTTTTCCCTCGACTTTTCACCCTCTTCTTCGAGTCAGCGAGTCGCGCGTCACCCTTTACGTAGCCGGCAGCGTCGGCACACTCTCTACCCTGGCACCGTTTTATTTATTATCCGGGGTTATCCCAGCGACAGACTGAGCGGCCAACTTTCCACCGCGACTCGCTGAAGCGGTCCACGGCGGTATTTGGTGCGTGAACCGCGCATTCATCGCCACGCGTTTCTCCTTTCCTCGCCCTCCTCGCCGGAGCGAGTCTCTTCGTTTCGTTTCCGCCTTCGAAAGCCTCCAGAGCCTCGGTTCCTGGATTTCATCCCCCTCCCCTTCTTTCTCCACGTGCCACTGCCACACCTTTTGACGGTCCACTAATTGCAGCCGCGAATGAAAGACGACGCGAGCTACGCAACGATGAATCGTCCGCTATGTGTGTGTGTCTCTGTCTAGGTAGCGTATTTTTCAATGTCACTTTTCGTTCGACGTTCGAACCAAGTGGCACGAGCTGGAATTAGCGATGGTTCGCCTATGTTCAGAAGGCACGAGGTGTATCGAAGTTTTGGTCGAATGAAATAGAGATGGTTCCTCGCGAAGGTAAATTCATTTGCGCGAGAAGGAGGGGCTTGCAAGCGTCAGAAAGTATTTCACGAACGGATCTGTGGTAATGAATAGGCTCAGAGAGGAGTAAATGTATCTTTGGGAAATTCGAAAATCTGTGGAACGTATCTACGAAGTGTTCAATCTGTTATTCCCTTACTGTGACATTCAGCAAACGAAACGAGTTTCTATTTAGATTTCACTTTTTTAATTACAGTCACAAGAACATGAAGTTGCATAATTATTCTTGGAAGAGTTGTGTAGGGTTGATTCGTAATTTAGTGCAGTGGCCATTTTATCATGTAAATAGTCTGCTTGAAAGTCTGCAAAATTCTATAGAAATATTCAGAAATCTGTATTAGTAATTATGATCTAATAAGCTAACACTTCACTTCCATCAGGTTAGGTGTAAAGAAGGTATCAGAAGGTGTAAAGAAAACGATTGAAACATTTTGTGTTTAAAGGGGGACAGATAGAAATTTTTGTAACTTTAATGGGAGAAAATTTCTAGTGAAATGTTTGGGATTTTAATTTTCAATCGATATGACGATTACTTTATTCTATAGATGTGTGTTCAAATACATACAATTCTCCAAGAATATTCCGGAATCTACAGACAATTGCAATAATTCATGGCCAACGAAATCTACTAGTAATTGATTTTTTTAAAATTTCGTTTCCACCAAGGGAGGAAGAAACGACTGAAAGATGTTTTACAAGAAAATGTATTTAAAAAGGGATGGATATGACACGAAATTTTCATAAATTTCAATGGGTGATTACTTTATTTTATAGATAACACACACGATTGAAATATACATACGATTCTTCTCAAAAATATCTCGGAATCTACAGACAATTGTGATTATTCATGGCCAACGAAATCTAATAGTAATTGTGATTATTTTAAAATTTCGTTTCCACCAAGGGAGGAAGAAACGACTGAAAGATGATTTAGAAAATGTATTTAAAAAGGGATGGATATAACACGAAATTTTCATAAATTTCAATGGATGATTACTTTATTTTATAGATAACACACACGATTGAAATACACATAGGATTCTTCTCAAAAATATCTGGGAATCTACAGACAATTGTGATTATTCATGGTCAACATGTTGGGTAGCAAACTGTCGAACTAAAGTTCTCGTTGCTGGTGAGTTCGGAGGCTTTAGAAATTCGGCAGGGATGTGGGAGACCGGAAATTCCTAATAGGATGGCGAAGTAACAGGGGATAAATCGTGATCATTATACGGCACGGCACGAACGAAACTATTAACATCCTATGGCAAAAGCAAACGGTAGCGGTGCCTGCCTACCGAGTTGAAAGCCTATAACGCGCCAGGTTAGTCTGAGGCAGTGTTAATGCCTAAATGCGTATTGATAGTGCACGCTAGAGGCAGAGACGAAAGGTGTTCGCGCATTATACGTGAAATTACGATGGATCATAGTATGCGCGCTGCACGAGTTCACGCTTCGTGACTCTAGAAAATTCGTAACAGCCATCGACATGATCGAGCGAAACGTGCTCTTGCAAATTAAATGGAATTTTGACAAAGCTTTGGATCTTTGAATTTCACGTCCCTGAAAATCTCTGAAAATTTCGACTTACGCGATCGGAAGTTGGGCAGAAATTTGTCAATCGATGGAGAAGTCGTTGATCGTTGAATTAATAGTCGGATGGTTCTTTTAAATTAACTTTTGCTCAAAATAACGATTTACAAAATTTGTAACGATTCACGTTCAGGAAAGAAATTTAAACAAGATATTCAACAACGAATATATTCGAATAATTAACGTAGTAAGTCAATAGATCTTATTATAATTAGGTGCTGGTGATTACCAACCGTTAAGAAACAAAGAAAGAAAGGAAATAAAATATCATTCAGGTCTCCCGAAATGTATATATAATCGATCAAATTCTCATGAAAATTTACGAATTGGTCAATTTGGCAGAAAGTATTGAATCCATAGTAAAAGTATATCTATTTGTAAATAGAATTATACAGTAGATTATCGTGAATCATCGTTCCAACATAATTTACAAGATGAAACTTGAATAAAGAAATTGTTCTACCTATTAACATGTTGATCGCCGCGTCACATATCTGACAATCAAGTTTCCATTGGATGACGATCTTATTTTTAAATCTTAAGGGAAGATATATTTAGTAGATAAATAAAGGAAATATTTAGTAGATAGATTTAGTAAAGGAACGAAAATTTATTAATTTTTAATAGTCAAATCATTTTTCAATTAACAAATTAAACTCGGTATTAAATAATAATAATAATATAGTAAATTTTTGAATTATTTCGAGGTAGTCATAATTACATTATTTACACAAAAATACATAATACTATAATAGTTTTATTTGTGATATATTGGGAAACGGATTGGATTTAGGAGCCTCGTGGCAAATACTCTAAAATTCTAGTTCTACATTTGAGGGATGCAAAAAATATGCAAAGACTTGACAAGCTAACACATAGTATATGTCATAAACTTAAACGTGATAAAAGAATAAAAAACAAAAGCATAAAAAAAAAGGATAAGAAACAAAGACATAAAGAAAAAGCATAAAAACAGTAAGATGTCCAAGGATTCGTGGCCCAGTAAAAAACCTACTTGATCTGCTCGACGATCAACGTGTTGAATATTGTGGACAATACTCTCTTACGCGTTTCTCCATCCTCGACTTTCCAACAAACGCACGCCACGAAGATCCACGGCCTCGAAACTAGTTTGTAACGTTTCGAAGATCCACGATACCTACCAACGGATAGAATTGACCTACTCACCGCGGTACTTGACTTTGTTGAACACGCTGGTTATGATCTGAAGTTCCGGGTGCAGGGTCTCGCCAACCTGTAACAGACGAACGACAGATTTCTTTTTGAGCATCGGCTGCGAAACTTGGCCTCGCGGGCCGACTTCGTTCATCCTAAGGCCGTAATACGTTTTTCATCGATTTTCCATGAAACGAACGAGGCGGCGAAGGTAAAGGGAGAAGGAGAGAGAGAGACTTCGACACTCGACGCTGCTAAGTGCACCGCATAAAGAGGCGAAGGCGAACAGTCGTTTCGAAACTTCCACGCTGGCCGGCCATTAAAGGTAACCGTGAAAGCCGAGGCTAAAACCGAGAGCCGGCAACTCTCTCGAAAGTAACGATAAATAATGAAAGCTCATCTGGCCATCGAGACCGGATCAAAACTCTCGTCGTTTCCCATGGTGACGGGACATGGTCTTGGTCTGCCGATCACACGCGTCATACTCTCTCTTTCCTATCTCTATATTTCCTATCCACCGTCTTCCTATCTGTCTTCGTTTACACTCTCTTCTTATCTTCGTTTTGACTTGAGAGTCTCGTTACCAGGAAGTTTGACGCCATTCTGACTTTACGAGTATCATTGTTGCGAGCGACGCTCAGAAATTCATGGCGTTTTACGAGCTATTCGTTATTCAACGTGGCATCGTCTATCTGCTAATGTGTTGGGGAGGGCTGTGAATAAAAATTTTTTTTTTTTGTTGAACGAATAGTTTCGTAGATTGAATGAAATGTGTATATGGAGAAGTATTTAATTTTGGTTTCTATATGTAGTGAGTTATTTGAGACGATTGACTGGATATAAAAGTTTGATAAGGTTAGCTTGGTATGATTCGAACGCGATTGGATAAGTGTGTATTGGGGAAGTTCTTTATTTTGGCAGAAACGAGACGTTTCTATAAAAGTTTATTCTCTATGAAGATCTGCGTTGAGGATCAAAACATTCACACTTGTTTGGCAATCGGAGTCTTCTTTATTTTAAGACGGTAGTTCCATGTTCACATTTCCTTCAAATCCTCGATTTACGACCCGTCGGCAGCTATTTTAATTCATATGTTGCTTGAAATGGATCGATTCGTGAAACAATGCAATTTTTCTTCTTTATTTTAAGACGGTAGTTCCATGTTCACATTTCCTTCAAATCCTCGATTTACGACCCGTCGGCAGCTATTTTAATTCATATGTTGCTTGAAATGGATCGATTCGTGAAACAATGCAATTTCATGAGAATTATACCGATAAGATTCGAAAGTAACATGAAAAATTAATACGCAGCACAAATAGTTACTTATACATACACAATAAGTATTAAATAAAAATTAAATAAGTATTAAATAAATNTCAATACTTTTTATTTCAAACTCTAGTCAACGGTGTACCAAAATCCTGCCCATGTTACTTGGAAATCGTCGCCAAACTTCCTCACCTCGAGCATCTCGTTGAAACTTACGGTACCGTTCGTTCACTCACCTGAACCATCAACGAAATCGCGACGAGTCCTTGACTCTTGTGCTGCGCCTCGCTCATGTTGTGATACAGTTCCGCGTTGAATCCGTACACCTGTATCTGAAACACGGTTAGAAAGAGGAACGTGAGAACGTGAGAAAGTAGCTGGATTGGGATTTTAGTTGGCCGCTGTCGTAATTACGCCGACAAATTTCGCGCTCGCGCGAAACCAATTGGCAAGAGTCGCGGCCGCTTTGTGGTATACGTGCACACACAGATAACGCCTGCCACGGGACGACCGTCTTGTCGAAATTGCACGCTCCGCTTCGTTTCGCGCGCCTTGTTTCGCCGCCGTTGCTTTCGAATGAATTAATCGCCGAAAGATTTCAAAGGGATCCTCTCACCCCTTCATGCCGCCAACACTGATCCTCCGTATCGCGAGGATTAATCCCTATGTGTACGAGCACAGCTCTCCGTGCCTTTGCCCACGCCACGATTGTTTCCCTCGACTCACCCTCGTCCGTGCCGAATGCACGCGGCCTTTCATTTTCTACGTTCGCCTCCTTCTCCCTCGGCTCTTGAGTCGCAAAAATTTCTTTCTCTTGGCAAGTTCGGGTATTTCAGCTTGTTTTTGAGAAATTTGCTATCGAATGTCATTGAATTTTAGGACTTTTTTTTTTAGAATATTTATTTCCCACTGAAAGTCAGACCCTAGTTCAGTTTCATCAGAGTTTTAAGAAATTTCAGATATTTTTGAACGCTTCGGGATTTTCAGAAATTGGGATTTCTCTCTGAGAAAGTGCGAGTATAAGAACGACGCGATCGAATGTCATTGAATTTTAAGATTTTTTTTTTAGAATATTTATTTTCCAATGAAAGT
>NIPQ01091168.1:0-21105 GCA_002806875.1 Lepidotrigona ventralis hoosana | reverse complement strand
GGTGTCTTCCATGTTTTATGGGTAGCTTTCAGAGCCATAGCGATCATTATATTGACTTTCGGATATTTTTATATTTATATTTTCATACGTACATATTTTATATTTATATTATATTCTATTTCACGTTTTACGTTTATTATTTATGCTTAAACATTAGCATACATTCAACGATGCGGCAAAAATGTAATTTGGGTAATTTTCAAGAACAGTGTAATTTGTAATCCTTTTTATTTTCCTCACGTTCTTTGTTTGCTTTGAATACATTCGCCTGAACTTAACGATACGGATTTTGCGGAATTTTAAAAAATAGCCTAGCTGCGTTCTTTTACCGATTTTTATGTGTTCTCATATTTGGAACTTTTCGCGTTTCGACAACCTTTATGTGATCAATCAACACAATTCGCTTTTGCAGTGACATTTTTGAAACTAAAAGTTCCTTTCAAAAAGGCGGAAGGTCACAGGTCTTTGCGTATTTTTGCTTTTAACTTTTCGCGTTTCGACAACCTTTATGTGATCAATCAACACAATTCGCTTTTGCAGTGACATTTTTGAAACTAAAAGTTCCTTTCAAAAAGGCGGAAGGTCACAGGTCTTTGCGTATTTTTGCTTTTTGTACAGAGTGGCGGTTCAAATAAAGTGCTGCAAGCTGTTCCCTGAAAACACCAACGAAACTGTCTATTGTTTCTTCCTTGAATCGAATCGCTTTGCGCGTTGCAATTTTTCATATTTATAATTTTTGTCACTCCGATGCGATTTTCACATCAACGAAAATAAAATCGATCAAAATTTGTCGTTGCATTGTATTGGTAGCATTAATTAATTCAATTCACTTTTCAGAAATTAAGAGCGACGTATCTAACAAAGAATATGCAACGCATCATTCGCAAAATTCATAGTTTCCCCTAACAAACGAGATAACCGATCATGATTAATAAATCGATTACGAATTTTTATATAAATTCATATTTTTAAAAATACAAGTATGTAATTGTTCCACGTGCCAATTATTACACAGAAACCTTACACTTTATGTTCAATATTATTTTATATTTTAAAGTTACTAGCAAACGCGTGAAAATCCACAGTCTATCGGTAAAACAGAGGAAATTCCCAAAAATCCACGAGCAAGATGTCAAGCACGTACATCCTTCTAACGTCGTAGCCTAATTTTAAAGAGGTCCAAGGTGACTCGCAGGAAAGGAGTGACTCGTGTATCTTCTCCGCCGCGAGCGACGAAATTCGTGGAGGCAGGTGTGTTGCTTTCGACATTAATTAAAATCGGGAAAATTGTGGAGGACGAGCAAACGCGACTTGACGATATTCTTTCGCGGTCCGGCGATCGTCCACGCGAGGAAAACTGGGTCGCACGTGGAGAGGATTCGCTCGCCGGCGGAATGAGCAGGTCGCGGTTAATTGGGTCATCGTCACGTCGCGTTTAACGAATGTTTAATTTGTCTCGTTACGAAGCCAGCCCCGTGATTAATTTCGATTAACTACGCCGCCGAATTCTCGCCGAGTCCTCGTTATACTCTTAACCTTGTCCACGATTCGCTGATGAGTCTCGTGAAAAGACACTATAGCTTGTTTCAACGTCGTCGCTTCTTCCCTTTTTCTTCTCTCTTTTTTCCTTTTTTTTTTTTTAACGAGCCTCTCGTTATACTTTCAGCCCAGCGCTCTTGTTTCAACGTCGTCGCTTCTTCCCTTTTTCTTCTCTCTTTTTTCCTTTTTTTTTTTTTAACGAGCCTCTCGTTATACTTTCAGCCCAGCGCAATTAGAGTATTGTTGATTCAGGAGAGACGATACGTCCTTTTTATTTAAAAATTTCTCTCTCAGAACTTATTATTATTCACGCTTCCTTCCGCTGTGCTTCGTTACATCTTCATTTCAAAATTCCAAAATACTTTTCAGAATGACGATTCTCCTTCGAGCAGATAATTTCACAAAAATCGCGACCACCGCTGGTCTCTGCGATTCGAATTTCGAATTTGCGTCGGACTGCAAAATTTTTAGGGAACAAGCAAGAATGACCGGAGGCCCGGTAAAGCGTAAAAAAAAAAAAAGAAAAAAACAGTGGACAGGCAAAAATTGCCTACCGTTTGTTCCGTTTCGGAACGCCGCTAAAAAAGGAAGACAGAAAAAAAAAGATAAAAACAAAAAACCAAGTGAATTTATTTTTCCAACTTTCTACTTTCAATACGAAAGTAGGAAGGAAACGGGAGGGATTTAAATCCCAACATCGAAACGAGGACTCGCGGTAATATATAATTAAGGGACGAGAACTCCGACGGGTTTTTAACGAGAATGGTCAATATCATCTCGATGAAAGATTCAGTGAAAATTCCCACTCATTGAATAATCCCCCGCTAGTATGCTAAACCTGCCATCTCTAATTTCACCGATATTTTAGTTTTCCTTCGAACGAACCTCCTTTATTTCTCTATTCCGCCAATTTCGCTTCGTACGGAATAAAACGGCGATGTTGTTTGAAATTAGATTCGTTCCGTGGCTTAAGTGATATGAAATCGTTCCTCTGTCTCTTTCCCTGGCCCGTACCTCTTTTTTCTTTTTCTCTTTTGTTTTCAATTTTCCGTTTCTTTTGTCAATTTCACGGCTGGATTTTATCAAGTTTCACCGGACCGCAGATATTAAATTCTGTGTACGAAGTCTCTGAAATTTCGACATTTCCACTGTCGGCTATGAAATTGTTAACTAAAATTTCTCTACGCTTTCTCACGACTCTCCTTTATCGGGCTTGTTAAATGATCCTCCCGCATTTTTATTAAAAAAAAAAAAAAAGAAAATAGATTGAAACTCGCTTTCTCACGACTCTCCTTTATCGGGCTTGTTAAATGATCCTCCCGCATTTTTATTAAAAAAAAAAAAAAAGAAAATAGATTGAAACTCTATTTCTCTTTTTCGTGCAAAAAGAACGCAGTTCGATAATTTTGTGCGTAGAATATTTTTAAAAAATATTAAAAAAACATTTCATCCCATTTTCAGCATTTGACATCGTGTTCCTCTATCCTTAATGAACTTTGCCTGAAAAAAATTTCCCCATTTAATACGTAATTAAATCTCTATCCTTCAGAAACGTGTGAAAAGATTGTCGACACGTGTTTCAATTTTACGCGTAAAGATTTTCAGTCGATCATTTCGGTGACTTGTTAAACGTTTAAACGAGAGCGATATTAAAACAACAGAGCGACAGAAGGGGCTTGAATTGAAACGTCAAAGCTCGAAGGACAGAGGACATTTCCGGGGTGGAAAATTGACAGTGAACGCGAATTTCCAATGGCAATTGTTTTCGTGAAACGGGACGCGATCGGGCGTTGAATTTCGTGAACATTTCACTCACCTCGGCAGGAAAAGCGTAGTTATTAATGCGATGCTCCGATCCGTAATCGTTATCCATTCCGTAGTGTATGTAGATCTCCTCGAATTGATAGTGATAGGCGAGTGGGCCACCTGTTATATTGACTCGCACCTTGGCCTCCCGATCCGCTCTGAATACCAGGAACTGACCGGTGTTGTGCAAATGCCCAGAAACCTGGAAACGAAATCGATTCGAAACCTTACTTGTTGGCGAAATCGATCTACTATCTTTGTCTAGTGAAACTCGTTATAAGGGTTAATATAGTGATTTCGTTTTATTTTCGTAGTTTTACTTTCGAATTTTTATTCAAGAATCAATCAAGTCATTCTGTCGAATGACAATTTTATTTTATTTTATTTTATTTTATTTCATCGTTATTTTTACTGGGTATTATCAATTAGGAGGTGAGTAATGAATTCAAAAGCGTGCAAATGTTTCTCAATCAAATAGTCATTCTGTCGAATGACAATTTTATTTTATTTTATTTTATTTTATTTCATCGTTATTTTTACTGGGTATTATCAATTAGGAGGTGAGTAATGAATTCAAAAGCGTGCAAATGTTTCTCAATCAAAGTCTTATCAAAATTTTAAACTAATAGTTATATCATGGTATATCGAAAATTTACGTAATTCTCTATTCTATTATTATGTTTCTAACGATGCAAAAGAGAATTTCATTCTACTTGTCGCCAACTACCAAAACTTTAAGTAAATTTTTCGTACGATCAGAGTGAATTCTTTATTTATATTTCACCTATATTCATTCGTATGCATTTAGTTACGTGCATTTCCATTGATTACCTCCGATATGGAATCCCCGTTTTTAAAATAACAGATCAATAAACCATCATTCACAAGAATTCAGTGTTTTCCAATTCTTGCATAAAGCACACGTGAAACAAGCAATTCCGCGATGGCAGAAGAAGCAAACGTCCCTCCGCGTAAATCAAAATACATCAAAATTTCCATTTTGNATAAGACATTATTAGATAAAACATATAAAACAGAATATTCCCAAATTACTAAGATAAAGTGTATCTAACAAATTAAAATTGATTTATAATACGATTCTTTAATATGATTGATTTATAATAAGTTTTGTAATACGCATAAACCCAATATACAAATGAAATAAATCAATTGATCAATCAAATGATCTACCTCTGACAAAAGAGACACGACTCGTTGCGTGAGAACAAGAAGACAAATCTACAACTAAAGAAATGATTATATCCTCGAAATAAAGAAGTTGTGCAACTCATCCCCCACAGCCCTCCAGTTAACATTACGAACTTTCGCCACAACGTAGAACCATCTCTAAGAACCAAAAGACAAATCTACAACTAAAGAAATGATTATATCCTCGAAATAAAGAAGTTGTGCAACTCATCCCCCACAGCCCTCCAGTTAACATTACGAACTTTCGCCACAACGTAGAACCATCTCTAAGAACCAGAAACTCTGAAGCACTGCTAGGTCAAGTCCGGGGCGAAGAAATGCTCCAATTATTTCATCAACGGACCAGGCTGCGAAATCTGGTAACCGTAGCCTGATAACGTTAAGAAACAAAAGTCTCGGAACGTTGCCTCCGTGGCGAAGAGTAGTGGATCGCAACACGGTGGATGATGGAGTGGCAGGCGGAAACGGAGTGGGAGAGAAGAAACGAAGGGAAAGAGAAGAAAAAGGGAGGAAATACAAACGACTCTCGAGCTGCGGAGCTTTAAAGGCTGGCGACGAGTGTTTGCGCGAAAGCTACTTCGCCGCGAGTGTTATTGTTTGATAAACTCAAAAATGACGCGCCCCTGGCACGTTTGAAGTCCCGCGGTTTCGCGGCAACTCCCCGGGAACAATGAAGTCCCGCGCTGAAGAGGAAACCGACGAAGTCGTTTAATCATCAGAGCCACCGAGCGCCTTGGCGTTATTCTGCGTTATTTTTATTGGCCGCCTCTTGATGTTTATGCAGCGAAACTTTTTCTCGCTCGCGTTCGTTCCTCGGTTTCTCTCCCCGGATGCATTTTCACGCTGCCGCTGCTAGATCGTTGAGGTTCGTGTGATTTCAGCGGCTGAAACTTCGGCTCCTTTCTGTTTCTATTCTCGCTTCATGTGTTTCGTCTACTACGCCTTCCGTATAATTATTCTAACTCGAGCGTGTTGCGTACAGATCCGCGGATATTTTGTGAAGAAACGAATACAATATTTTGAATATTTTATATTATTCTTTTTTTTTTTCTTGAAAGTGGTACAAATCGACTTTGGGAAAAAGAAAAATGAGTTGACAATAGTTTAAGTAAGGTAGAGATATCCTCTTTTTATATTTATAATAAAAAGATCAACGATGTATCCTCGTAAATTAATCAAAAGAGGTTTAATTGTAAAATGTCTCTTTTCTTGAAAATGGAATAATATTTCATTCGTAATAATCGATAATTAAAACTTAATTTTAACTATTACTTCAGCGTCATATACAAATAAAATTTCATATATTCATAAAATTTTTTTACTATGTATTGTTTACGCGTTCCATTAACCAAAGTTTGAACATTTTCCTGTCTTTCTTCTTCATTAAATTACTTCCTTATCCTACATGTCGAAATATGTTAAAATAAATATAAAATTAGTATTATTTATTTCGATGTTTTCAAGCCAGACAGTTGTATAATGATAATTCGTAAAATGTTCTATTGAAAGTTCGGATAATTTTATTAAGAGGAGATTTTATTTCATCACGATTCGAAACCTTCATCTTTCTACTATGCAAGAAATGGTGAGACCTTCGAAGTGTTAAGGCATTGAAAGAACGAATGTACGATCTGTGCTTCGATTACGAAAGAGGACAGACATTTCTCATTCAAACGTCAAAAAGCTCTCTCGTAGAAAATAGAAAATAAAAATTTACTATTAGGCGACACGATAAATAAATAAACAGTCGCGTCTGTATCACAAAATCCGAGGAGAGAGAAAGAAGTCTGTTTAATAATATCTTCAACTATACCAAATAGTATTATCAAAATAAATTGAGCTATTCATTCGGTAGCAGAAATATCGGAACGTTCAACCAGTCGGCATCGTCTCGCGCAAATACAGCGAATCAATGGCTGCAGAATCTCGAAGAAAATGATAAAACCCGGGGTAAAAGAGAAGCAATAAGATCTCGCTCGGTACGCGGTGGCCATTTCTCGCTGAGGCAATAGACAGTCTTCCGAAGGAAGTTCCGGCGGTGTTCTCGAGCCACGGTGGGCATCGAGAATCGGAACTTCTGGTCACGTGCCGGCAATCATCGTGTCAGCTGAGACGGCCACGTGATTCGTTTCTATCGTATCCGCGATTCCAGTTGGCACGTTTCGCGTAACAAAGGAAACGGCTTCGCCTTTGAGACCGTTCCACGGCACGGCTTTCACGAAAATCGGACAAAGCGCACGTGGCCTTCTGTTTCGCGCCTTCCCGTAACCGTCGCCACGACGTTCACACGCGGAGAATTTCCTGTGAAAGTTCACGGCAGATGGAAAACGCGTCACCCCGGCCATTCGTTTCATGAAAATCGTCCGTGAAGTTGGAATTGTCAAAGCGTTCGCAGTTACAAGCTTGTAATTTTTTCGTGCAAGTTCGCAAACGATCCACGATGGTGTGACTTATCAATTATCCCGCAACGTTTTGTTACGAAGAATTTTGCAGGATTTTATAGTCTTTGAATGTAAGATTTCGAATTTAGAACTTGTTTACTGTATACTGTAATTTTGCATTGAATTAAATAATACCGATAAAAGATTTTAATAGAAATTTATAGAAGTTTATTCAACTCTGCCACAATCTTTTAGTCTTTTTTTCTCTATTTTCTCTATGAATTTTCCATTTACCAAGAAACATGTATACGAAAAGTGTTATAAAAGTTCAGTTATCTGTACATGACTCGTTTCACGAAAATTTTGAAACAACAATTACAACGTCGACAATTGTTTAATATATTAATAATAATAGTGGATCAGTTGTCTACATAATGATGCGTCAATTTTTTTTCTGCGAAACTTTTTGAAACGATAATTACAATGTTGACAGTAATTATTTATTGAATTTGAATAAAATTTCCCGATGCTGCGAACGTGCGAGCCACGATCAATTTTCGAAAGATTTCACTTTATTGGAGTCGAATTATTTCCGTCAATTGCTCGTTCGAGTTCTGTTTCAAATTATCGGGCTTCGCTTCGATTCGTTCGATTTATACACCCGTCGAAGTTTCCCGGCTGCTACTTTTTAATTCCACTCTTTCCTCTGGGCGAAGACAACGATTCAGTTTTACAGTTCTTCATCGAAATTACGTATTAATTACTTTAGCAACTTTCTTACGACCGTTCCACCGGCGATAAAAGTCCGATATTTTTCGAGCAGATCGCCTCTGCGTCCATTCGGCGTACGACGACGCATTTGCATGTTAATGCAAATTTCGTGATTTTATCTCACGTGGGAATATCGATCGTGATTAAAAAGTACGAAATATATATATAATAATAGCTTCTATGTTAATTGCGTCCGTTGTAACGGGATACCATCGATGCACATCGGATATCGGAAAGCTGAATAAAATTAGAAATTCACGTTTCTCGAATATATCTTTAATCTCGTTTCCTTTGACGTTCGATATTAATGTCCGTTGCAAGTACGTCGAATCAGTTCCTTCAAGATGCAAGCTCTGAGTTAATAAATAAAGATATCTCCCTCCCTTTGATTATTTTCATTTTTTATTTATATTTATATTTTCATGCACAAGATGTCAATTTTATCCGCCATTTTGTACAAATGAAAATCTCCCTCAGCCTCGTCAATTAATACATTAGCATTGTGGAGATTGTAATTTTATTGATATATCAATTCAGTCGAGCAGTCTCGAAACGCGAACTCTTAATTGACATCATTAAATTTCAGTCCCTGATATTGGAATTTTTCAGTTAATTTAATTCCATTACTATCTAATCTTTGTAAAACGTAAATTAAAATTGGAATAATCTAAATTTTTACAGTCATTTGTAATCCAACGATATTACTTGAAGATTAAAATCGAATCTTAAGAAAGAAGCGAAATTTCTTTTGACAACGGTTCGACAACAAGTAAATCTTCTCCAATTCAGCGAAAACCCATTTCTTTCGTCGAAGAAATCGGTAATAAAAGCTTTTCTGAAGCATAAAATAAAACTGAATAACCTAAATTTTAACGAACAGATGTAAATTATACAGACATTTGTAACCCAACGATATTACTTGAGAATTAAAATAGAATCTTTAGAATCTTTAGAATCTTTTAAAAAGAAGCGAGATTTCTTTTATCGAAGAAATCGTTAATAGAATCCGTTATCGAGATACATAAATAAAACTGAATGTCTTAAATTTTGATGGCATACAGCCATTTATAATCCAATGTATAATAAACAAACTTGAGAATTGAAATCGAGGATTTTTAAGGAGGAAGCGAGATATCAGTTTCGATAACGGTCAATTTACCGAAACTCCGTGCTGGCCTTTCAACGAGGAAATCGGTAATAGCGTCCGTTTCTCCTAAATGTTCGCCGGCTCGTGTCGAAGTGTATCGACGTTTATTCCACGGTGGATACAAGCAACTCTCGCCAACCGATAATTTCCATAAAACAATTTCCGCAACTGCACTTTCGCAGTCCTACGAGAATTCTAGACGCAGAGTTCTCGTGTCGCGTTACGTCACGCGAATACGCGATAAAGCCACGCATCCAAGACGGACACGCTGCAAGAAATAATGTTGTCTGACAAAAAAAAAAAAAATCACCAATCGACCTGGAAGAAAAAAGATCTTTAACCCTCGCGTGAATAGTTTGTCTAATAAAGAGGTGCATTCAAAGCTTGATAAATTCGAAAAATAATAGTGAATTACGACTCTTCGGGGGGTTTCGTTGGAAATTTATCGTGACGACGTGAATTGTTCTGTTTTTTTTTCCTCTATTTTTTTTTTTTTTTTTTTTTTTATTGAAAAATTTTGGAAATTGCAAACCTGTTGTATTTTTCCTTTTGAAATGTTTTAATTTTATACGTTAATAATTTATTTTTTTTTTTTAATTTGATATATAAATGTAAAATGATTTATACTAATTCGGACTTGTTGCAATGGATCGCATGAAATTAATGATTCAGATACGGAACTCGGAATTTTTTGCATCGTGTCGGAATGTTCTGGTATCGTGATCATTAATTTACTTGATCAAAAAAGGTATACATATACTTAAAATTATATTGAAATAATAATTATTAAGTTATATAATTAATTAATAATAATTGATAAGTCAAATTACAAGCAACTCTCCATTTCGATAGTTTTAATATTCTAATAACTCTGTGTCAAAATTTTTTAAGGAATTTATACCTTTACCTCGTTCAATTGTAAATCTAATTATATGACTGTTACGTTTGTTTTTAAATTTAAGCATTTGGACTTGTTTCAAAAAATATTAGTAAAGTGAATTTCAATCATTAAGTTGAGTATTAAAACTGAGTGTGAGTAGTAGATATTAAATTGAGAAATTCTACACATAAGATGTACAGATAGGGATGCCGAGAATAATAAAATTAATAATAATTCAATGTTAAGGCGATTTTGAATTTGGTTGTTCTTTTTTTTTTTTATAAAATTTTCAATTTTAATACCTATTCATGGCTTCCACTTGCAAAATATTCGGCTTCTTACTATTATTAGTTAACTGATTAACAATTAGAAGATATTATCGATAATATATTAAACGTGTATACGTATTTGTTTGTTGAACTATATTCTAAGGTTTTCAACCGATAAGAAATATTTGAAAGAACATGATCATAGAAATAGTATAGTTCTTTGCTGATCAGACACTCTATTCCTTATTCTTTATTCATAGTAAATATCATTATTTTAAGACTGTTTCATCAAAGAATGGAAGGAGTTCAAGACCAAGTAGAATAGTCTCTTAGTGTCCAGACATGTAATTCCTTATTTACTGCTCACAGAAGAAAAAACGCTACCTACAGATTGTCGATTAATGACGTGAATTAATAATAAAAATTAAAAGAGTAGAATAATCTGTTACTGGTCACCTATACAACTCTCTATTCACACACAGTAACTACCACTATTCAAGATTTTTGACCGCAGATGCAAATTCATAAAAATTTAAAAAGTATTAGATCACTCAAGTAGAATAGTCTTTCATTGGCCAGACATACAATTTATTATTATTTGTTTGCAGATTTTCGATATAAAAATATAAATATATATCTTTACGATACAAGATAATAGTAACAAAATGAATGGAGTACACGATGAGAGTCAAGTAGAATAATCTCTTACTAATCAGACGCGCAACTTCTTACTGTTTGTGAAACTTATTAAAATAATTTTACATTGTACATCCTTGACTCTTAATTAATAGAACAATTTCTTAACAAGCCAAAATCTCATTCTTCAAACAAATTGAAGACTTTTCCCCTTGAAAGAATTTGATTATTCAAACGTCATTACGTTAGAAACATCACTTCTTGAGAAAACCAATATCTATTCGATCCTGTCCCAAGCGTGTCGACAGTGTCTACAATACAATCGTAAAACGATGTGTCGTCGAACCGTTAAACAAATTGCTTCGCCGTCTGAAAAGGAACGAGACAGTGTAGCTCGACCGTTCCAAGAATTCTCGCAATTCACCGGCTCGCATTTGAAAAGTGGAACTCCAATCTCTTCCACGATGAATATTCACTTGACAAAAGCAAACACTCTCTCTCTTTTTCATTTCTTATTCTTTCTTTTTTTTCTAATCCTTCCATTTTTTCATTCTACACTTTTATTTTCTACCGAATTGCATCGTTTTTAATTTCAGAAAATGTTTGAACAAAATGTGAAAAAATTCGTATTGATATATATATATTGAAACATCTGTTGTTGAAGATTTTCAGTATGTATATGTATATTACATGTGTTATATAAAACATTTTGAAATTTAACATACGATAATGGAAGACGATTATTTTGACAATATTGGTAAAATTTGAAGCCAATCTGAAAATGTATATACAAGTCGCAAGATATTTATTTATGCCATCTTAAGCATATAGGAAGTACAGAATGAATATCAAAATAACTAAATATCTTGTAATTTCTACATACAGGGTAAGTATTCCAAAGTTTAGTATCCAAATCCTGCCAGTGTATTGTACAGTTAGAAATAAGATTAAAATATCATGCAGTGAAAAGCTTTTAAAAGCTATAACAAAATTATAAAATATAAGGTGTAACAGACCATGATCAATACGAACAATTTCAACGATGGATCAATCGAGAAGATTCAATTTTCTAGATCATCAGATCTTACATCTTCAGGTTTAACGAGCACGTATAAATGTGTACAGGTTTCGTTATGTTTCATATTTTTGCTATAATTTTTTAACGAAGCATTTACGAGCTTTCCGTCATTCTAATGTAGTATTAAAAATTTGAATACTAAACTTAGTGACAATCTGTATCTATTTTTAGTTCTATTTCAAACTTGACTAACCTGCGATGTCTCGTTATGGTGTTAATGAAAGGTCAACGAGCATAATATGAATATTTGAAACATTGTTCGCCTGCTGCGTGTTCGATACGAAAAATACTAAACTTGTCTGATCACCCTGATCTTACGACATATAATACAAACGCACACTTGTATCTGTGTGTCAGTGTGAGAAGACAGAAGATTTAAGAGTAAGATTTTGGGTAGAGAGTAAGGTCTTGGGAGAATTAATATTTCTTTGTCATCATCGTATACGAACCTAATCAATTTTCTTCAATTACTATTAATATAACTACTGATATAAATATTAACAAACTACTTATTATACTGTCAATATAATATTTAACATTTAAATTGCCGATAAACTATTTATTATATATATAATAAATTAATTAAATAAATATTATAAATATAATATTAAATAAATATTAAATATATAAATAAATATATATATAATAAATTAATTAAGTAAATATTATATATAATAAACCAGGTAAGTTTAATTTCATTATTTTTCCCACATATGTATTCACATAATGTTTCTACGATTGTTCGAATATTTTCGACAATAAAATCGCGCCTCTTCCCGCTCTTCGGTGTCGGTGTCCCCTAATTAATTACAGTTCGACGATTAATCAAGCGGCTCGTCGTTGTTCGCAAGTCGCATCGACGAGATTTACAATATTTACGTGACTCGTCACGGTGCGGCGACGCGCATCAATTTCACGGCGGAAAATGGGCCGCCCTCCCGCGTAAATCGGCCGCCGCGTTAATTTCCACACATGCAATCCACGCGTGGCGCGGCTGTTCGATAAAACCAGTTCGACGAGGCGGACAAAAAGGGGAAGGGAGGACGAGTGACGAGTGAAACCGATCCCCCATAACCCTTTCCCCGTTGTTGTCGTCGCATCTGCGAAATCAATGATCGCTCTCTCCCCCGATCCCCCTGCTCGCCCCTTCTCCCCATTCATCTCGCAGTTACCACCGATTTCGGTTTATACGGTCGGATGAAGTTTGTTTCGAAGAAATTGCCATTCGGTTGAAAACGAATTTGGTTTGAAACAGAATTATTGAAATGGCGACCGTACGCGCAGGCCGACATGAGAAATCGCGACGATGAGAAACAAGAGATCCTTGGAATTAACGTTGCCAGTGATATTTCGTCACGAGTCGCGAGTTTTAAGTTTTCTGGTAGATTGCGGACTTCCGTGCAATTTCACGAAATATGTCGCGTATATTTCATATTCTAAAAAAAAAAAAAAAAAAAAAAAAAAATGGAGANTTATTTTGATTTTGTTTGTTATAGCGAGCCGTCTACTTTGATAATTTATAGTGAATTTCAATAATATTCGGAGACTAATGCACGTTTGACTTGGGAATTGAGAATTGTCTACATTGATAATTCACTTATTATTATACTTCGAAATATGTAAAAAGATTTTAATTAATATTAAAGATTTTATAACAGTTAATTTGGTGTAAATTGTGACGAAAAACGACGACTTCTTGAAATTAATATTATCAGTGAAGTTTTAAATTATTGGTAGATTTTGAATCTTATACGTTACTAATGTTTCAAAATATATATTTTATATTTCAAAGAATAGAGCCTAAATAGAAATTTACTTTGATTGTTAAATATTATAGCGAGCAGTCTACCTTTTGATAAATTTATACAATGGAATTGGAAAAATATTGGGACACACAACGCACATTTCACTTTATGTTCATCTTTCGAAATGAAATTTTTCTAGAAAGATTTTTAGTTAACAGAATATAAACGATTTTAAAAATTGAATTATGTGCATTCTTTGAATTTTTCGCAGTCTAATTATTTAATTTACAATTTATAAACTCGATATTGTTGTTTAAAAAAATCCAGGAATTTGAAAGTCAGAAGAATTCTGATCAATTTGTATTATTTTAGAGATAAAATTAATTTTTGATCATGGTAACAAATTTCGACGATAGAATGCATTGCTTCAAAATGAAATAAATAACAAATAGCGGGAGTTTTAGTCATTCTGAAGGATATTTCTGCGTCCTCGATGAACCAGTGGTGATGTGTGACCGTTTTACTGATCAGGCGAGTTCGAGATTGAGATGAACATCTTTTCGGTGAATCTCAGCGTGGCTTGCGGTTAGATAAATTGAGTAATAAGGGATTCGAGAGAAGTTCCACCTGGAATTCGAAGCCAGAATCTTCCTGCTAGACTATTCCTCGATGCTCTCCTTTTACGTAATTGAACCAATGAAATTGATAACGTATATGCTTGATATTTCGAAATGTATATGCGTAGGAATGAAAATTTAATTTTTAAGAAAGTCAGCTTGAAATTCCAAAGGGATGAAAAACTCGACTAAAATAATCATCAAATGACAAAATTATCTGAATTTAAAGTTAAATAAATTTCACGTTAGATTTTCACGTTCGTCGCCGTCGTTAAAATCAGAAAAGAAAAGTATGAAAGCATGTTGCCAAACGAAAACACATTGGCTTAAAATTACCTTCATTTACAGAGGAAATTAGTCAAAGAAATTCCAGAAACGTTGTAGCGTTAAAATTAAAATTATCTCATTCACGAATTGAAATTAATCGAAAGGATTTAACGGCCGCGAGAGACAGAGATTGAGAGAGCCATTGATTCGAATAATTTAACAGAGGAAATAAGAAGTGAACGGCGAAAGTGTCGAAATTATTCGAATCAATGATTTTATAATATCTCAAGAGCGATAAACGATTTAATCGATCGAGCTTTATTATTTTTCATGGTATTTCAAGATATATGCGAACGAATAAGACGATCGTTAAACAGGCAGATAGGTAATTAATGGATTTATTATCGGACTAACGAACTCTCCGCGGCCGGTGAAAAATGGATAGGGAGGAGAAGCGGAGAAACGGTCCAGGGTGAATTCGAAATCCATTACTAGCCGGCGACAGCTCTGGGAATAGCCGCGGCGTAGCTACTCACGTTCAACTGAATGCGTCTACCTGTGATACCGGTTTACCCAGTCAAATAAATCATCCGAAAAATGTTAATTTTCACTTGAATCTATCTCACGTGTCTGCAACGCGCCGGATCAATCGCATTCTTGTTGTGCGTTTTATTCCCGAACTTTATTTCCCGGTGTTCTAAACTTCGATCGAAAGGGGCGCCATTTTCTTTCCTTTTTCTTCGTCTTCTTTTTAGATATTTTTTTTTTTTAATCTGAGAATTCTTAAAATACGTCACAGGATAAGAACGAGATATTTATAAATCTTTTCAATGTCACAGGATACTTATTTTATTGCGTGTATATGGTACGATACTATCCAGTTAGTTATGGGAAATCTTCGATATTTTTGATGATTTATATTTAAACCTCTTTACATTTTAGCGCTTAATTGCTTTGCAACGTGATTTAACCGAAATGTTTTTTAAAGCATGAAATATTAAAAAGGAATCCTCTTTGGGGGGGAGGGAGAGAGAGCGGGTAACAATCGATGCCGTGAAATTTATTCTCATTTCGTATTCGTGATGCGCAAATGGGAACTACGGCAGCTGATAATATTTTGATTTTATTTCTGTATCATTATTATTCATTTTTTTTGATTGCTCTTTGACATTTTAATTACATTCTCCCTCCCCTTTTTTGATTCTCCATTTTGAAATCAACGCTAGACAAACAATTGTTAACGAAGTCGCGCGTGAGCTTCTTCCTTGAAATAAGGTTGAACGATCATGTGTTAGATTACTCAACGAATTTACGATTTCAAAATGAAGTTGGTTGGATTTTGAGTCATACATATGTTAGAAAAAAAAAAAAAAAAAAAAAAATAATTTTTAANAAGAATAATTTATATTTCAGATCCGACGATACTAAAAGTGAATAGAAACATTACGATCGAAACTTTTGCAAACGATATAAGTCAGGAGTACTAGTAAAATAAACCGGTCGTCGCGAAGGATTTTTCACCCTCCTTGAGAAACGAGGGTATGACAATCGAAACTTGTGTCACGGGTCTCCTTTACCCGTGAATACACCGGCTTACTCGAAAGTTAAAGTGCCGCGACGAGGAATAAAAAGAAGAGAGAAGGGAAAAGAACAGACGTTGAGGAACACTGGATAAATTACCTTGTGTTTGTCGACCACCACTGGTCTCAAGTGGCGGTCGAAGAGAAGCTTGTCAGGCTCGATGTTGATAGGGCTCTGTCTCCTTCCTTTGCTGCACAAAGACCACTGGGGATTTATAAGACCCCAAAACGAAGGTCCTGCAAACAAAATGGTACACGTTAACGATTCATTCATCCCAATTTTCCTCGTCAAGGCTCGATCTTTCGCGCGTCTTTAACGAGTGCAGTTTTAACTCTCGTCCCTCTCTATTCTGTGTTGAAATTATTCCTCGAATTGTCAGATTTCAGAAATATCGGCGGCCTGTTATTTTATCAAATATACCGCTGTTATTTGAGAAACGTTGCAATCGGCCCTGTTACAAAGTAGACGCGACAGAGAGAGGTACGATGTAAATTTCTCTTCGTTTCGTTTACGTTAGTTTAAAATTCGAAAAATCTCTCCTCGATGTGCATACCGTCCCACTTGAAATAATAGTTTGAAACGATTTCCGATCAACTCGTTATCGTTGAATAATTATGTTATTTCAGATGTGTTATTACTCGTCCGCAGCGACGAATTTCTTCAAATTATTCATTTTTGTGGTGGTACGTATTAATGTGTAATAACGATTAATTAACTTAACAAATAATAATTAGTATGTAATTATTTTAATTAGTATATTATACAATAGGAAAGTCCTACTTAAAATAATTGGTTCACTTGTGTAATTCAATAGAATATTTTTAACTCGGAAATCTTGCTGTAGATCTTCCAAAAGATTTGTTAATTGATCAATTTCAGATCACTCGAGCTTCTTAAATATACATACAACGCGTCAAAAATTAAGAGATCCACAATTAAGTCTCTCGAAAGCTCAAAGGTAAATTTAAAAGGGAATAATTTTTAATACTTAGTCAATCCTTCAAATAAAATTTATTCCACGACTAGCAAATCGTTTGTAAAGTATATTCTCAAAATGAAACTTGTAATTATTCCATCCACAACAGAGATAATCAAACGTCCAATCCTACAAAAAAAAAAAAGGATCAGGAACAATCTTTAGAGAATTCGCAACCACGGTCATCAACTCGTTATCAGGTNTCTCCTGGCTACTTAAATCTCCAAGCTCTTCCTTGTTCCCTCGAGACACGCGTGGATTCATCGGACGATCAATCTTCGGTGCACACATGTCATATTTTTGGTAAAACATCTGTTTACACATTTACGACATTTATTGTGAACATTTTCTAGCCCGTTCTCACTTGAAATCGAATTTTACGAACTGAAGATTAAAAAATACAAATTATACATAACGATATTTTGCGTCAAACACGATCTTACTCAAATTGAAATAATTAATTTCTACTACCTTATCTGCCGAGAAATTTGGAAATAAAATTGTTAGATTATCAGGCTTGATAATATTTTGTATCTTGTACAAAGGAAGAAATACGAAAGCACGTGGTAATGTTTATTTTATATTTTCAGAAGGTTCTATACTGTATCCAGGTACTATATTTGCCTCGAAATTGGAAAAATTAAATAATTAACCAAGTTATAAGTATATTAATAATTACACGAACGATGTTTTAAAACGTCAAATTTTTGACGAAGTCGAATTTGATGTATTTGATAAAATTTCGCGTAGAATTCACTGCGTCGAATACGGGATATTAGTACTCAATTGTACTAAGTTTGCTTCGAAATTGGAAAAATTAAATACATATACATTACAATGCTTTGAAATGTTCAAATGTTTGACGAAGTTGAATTTCATGTATTTGGTAAAATTTCGCGTGGAATACTCAGAATTCACTTCATCGTATGCTGGATATTAAAAATAAAGAATGACTCTCGAGCGAGAGCGAAACGAGCCTTCACTGAACTTTCAAATTATTCGCGAGAACAAAAAAAAATAGAACGATTCAACAGTTGACAGGTAACATTCAAATTGCTACGAGACACGTCGGTGAAGTTCGAATTTCGCTCGAATACGTTATTATCATACGAAATAATTAAAAAATGAAAGAAAAAGACCAGGCTCCGTATCGAAAATAAATTGAGACAGAGGAAACAAACAAGTTTCCACGTGGAAGCTAAATCTGGATTTATCGTAACGGAGCTTCTCGATACTGTCGCGTATTAGTTCGTCAGAGAACTTTTTCAATATTAGCCTCACCTTCGGACGGTCAACCGGGGGAGGAGGGGGGGTGGAAGAGTGATTTTTAACGCGGGATCTTTCCGATATCTCATTATTCCGCCGAGTTCTCGAAAATGAACGGGGGAAAACCGTTCCTCCGAACGAACTTGACGCAATCGATCGTGAAATCCTCGAATATTAATGGAAATTAATTCGTCCCGATTAATTTCTCTTTCTGAGCAGCCACGGCGAATCGGTATCGATTCGCAATTACACAGATGATTACTCTAACCGGCAACTCGGAAAATTGATGGGAAGATTTCCTTTGTGGAATCACAGATTTTCCAAAATCAAACGGAGCCAGTGATATCGGAAATCCTCTTTTCCATTCTTATCAAAGTGACACCACGTTTCCTCCTCCCTTCCCCCCCTCCTTCGTTTCGTTTTCCAACTTTACGCGTTGCACGTGCGTCAACGCGAAGATTAAAAGCGAGAGGCGAGTTCTTAACGTGCCGCGATCTTACGAGTTTGCGCACGGAGGGAACCCTTCCCTCTGTTAGTGAAATTACCGACGGATTTACGTGGATTAGCAACTTACCAGAAATTCCATCGTAGGTCCACCATTCGTCCCAACTGGCCTCGGATTCTGTAAAGCAACGAGACAAACTGTTATCGAGGTATTTGCAACTCGGCAACGCGCTACGTATTCATTCAAACTTCGCGATTCATTTGCGCGCGATAAATGAATAACAGGATTATTACATTTTCGTGTAAACTCAGACAGTCATTAAAGCTTCACGTGACAAATATTATTACAGGGACAGCTGTACTTTGAATATTTATTACATATTTCTTTGCCTCTTGTCTTGAGAACTTTGCAATGAAAAAATCCTGTCTATTTATGTTCAGATAATAAAAATAATGAATCTGTTTTTTTTCATTTAATAACGAATAATATAGTGACAGACCTGAACCACTGTAATAATAATAATAAACCTAAATATAATAATAATTACTTGTTCTTAGTATAACAACGATAGACCCGAATAGAAAGATGATTTTTTATGTTCTTCAAACTTGAACTTAAAAATATNTGATAAAAAAAAAAGAAAAAAATTCGAGTTCAACTTCGCTGGAAACCGATTTCTACGATAAAGAGAAATTCGTTCTACGTTCCCCACTGGCTCTCGCTTCGAGTCATCGGTACCTTTCGGCGGATTTTCAATAACACCCAGCGTTGGCAATCCCTTTCGTTGAGAGCCAGGGACCAGAGAAAACTCGCTACAAAGAGAGGGAAGCAAAAGCTCACCGTTGACTATGACGATGACGCCCAGCAGGCAGAGCAGCAAATGTCGCAGCAGGCCCATCTTCACCCGTCGAATAGAGATCACCGGAAAAAAGGGGGGACACGCAAAAAAGGAATCCTCACTTGCTGTTGTCGGACATCGTTTTTCAATCTAGCCGGTGGGGAAAGCCCCTTTCTCGAACTGTCTCTGGCGATCAGTCGACCAGGGACAGGCGAATGTTCATCGCGATCCTGACACTTGTTACCATCTTGGACGAGAACTCCGTGGGAGTTATTCTCCGGTGTTATTCTCCGAATGAAATGAAAATTGTCGACGATCCGGCGGATATCTCGACTGTGGAACGAGTGACGATCGAAATGAGAATCACGGTTATTAATTAAGGAGATTTCGGACGAAGTTGATGGTGATCGAATCGAACGAAGATCCGATAGGGATTTCTCTGGTTCGAGTTTCGTCTCGTTTCTGTCTGTGGTCCAGAGGTCCTGTGTTTCCCCGAGAGGGATCACAGTGTGCTTTTTCCGATCTTCTCTAAGCGGGACGGCGACTTCCAGGCGACTCTTTGTCCCTCGTATTTCAGAGCCCGGATATATAATATCTCCCTTCCTGCGGGGATCTTCGATCTGCTTGTTTGTTCTTGATGACGTCAGCTAGCCAGAAGCTGCCCCCACGATCCTTTGCAAGCCCGCCGCAAACAGCGAGGGATGAGAAACCGAATCCTCTGTGGAGACACGGTGTGCCCCGAACCCCGGCAACCTCTTAACGTAATTGCTTTTACCGTGTGTCGAATTCCGACAATCTCAACCGACAAAGCAGTCAGCTTGGCCACCGCTGCTTCTCCTTTTACGCACCATCCGAAATGAAATCCTCTTACGTGTATCGCCGAGCAGGTACCCTCGAAAGCTCTGTTGGATTTTCTCTACAGGGGATACTCGGCTGGGGACTTGACTCTCGTTGCGGATGGCAGTCAATTCTCAGCGTATATATATATACAACGGCGATGTCGGGTGCGACAACTTCGAGCAGTATCTTCTGAATGGAGGAACGCACTTCGACTCCGAAAGAGTCGACAGAGTCGGAAAAAAGCGACGAAACGCTTGTCGAAAGAGAACACCACGACAGGTTTCCGGCCACGGCGAACTCGCGGCGCTTACTGAGTCTCTCCAGGCGCTCCTCGAGGGTGACGAGCACGTTTCTCACCCCCACCAGCAGCAGCCAGGCCGCCACACGAGAGGCCGCGCGGCGATCGGCCGCGCTCGCGCACTACCAGCCGCTACCACACGGTGGTTACGCGCGACTCGCCGTTCCACTCGCGAGCGTCGCGACGCTTTTCAATGAGCGAACTGACTGTGAGCAGCAGCCAGCAGCAGTAGCAGCAGCGGCAGGCGGCCAAAGCGGCCCGCTTGGTGGGGTGCAAAACGGAGAGGAAGCCGCGTAAGGCGCAGACACACGTACGTATGTACGAAGACGCGGGCGCGTCCGACTCGCGGCACACAAGTTATGACCTCAAAGGGCTCGTTAACGAGCGCCCGCCAAATTAGTATAAAGGCCACTCCTCTCATCCCACACGGCCATGTTCCAAAACATTCTCAACTCGTGCCGTTTCTTCTTCTGTTTCTTGGAACTGCCGGTTGCGATAATTGGTGTTTCGAGTGTT
>NIPQ01091167.1:0-26222 GCA_002806875.1 Lepidotrigona ventralis hoosana | reverse complement strand
CCGACTGATGATTTCAACGAGCGCGTCCTCGGATAGTCCTTTATTTTTCAATTCTGTACATCATTTTTGTTTTTAATGTTCGTTTCCGGTTGCAGGTTCTACAAGAGGATGCAAAGCCTCTCCTGTATGTGCTCAAGAATGTAAGTATAAATTATATTTTTTAAAGTTTCGATACTGGAATATAAAAATGTTTAATCGTCAAAAGTATCAAGCTTGAATAGAATTTTATGTTCTTTGTAATCAATATTATAATGTTTCACACGTTTTGTTAAAGGTTCTTCACAACTTTCTTCTCTGTTTCTCGCATATTGTATTCTCCTGGTTTAAATTTTTATGTCTTATATTTTATCTTAGTTATTATTAATTAAATTTTTTATATTAGAGTATCAGTTCATCTAGTAATTAGAATCTATTAGAAGTTTAAATTTCTTTGTTCTAATATTTTAAAGAATATCTTTAAAGAATTTCATTTTTTATCTTAGTTATTATTAATTAAATTTTTTATATTAGAGTATCAGTTCATCTAGTAATTAGAATCTATTAGAAGTTTAAATTTCTTTGTTCTAATATTTTAAAGAATATCTTTAAAGAATTTCATGTTTCATCATCTCAAATATTTTCAACAATTATGACCATGTTTTTCAGAATAGATTGTAACAATTTATATTTTGTTAAAGATTTCATTTCTTCTTCTCCTTCCTGTTCTCTGAAAACTCGGATCCAATGTTTTCATCATCTCAAATATTTTCAACAATTATGACCATGTTTTTCAGAATAGATTGTAACAATTTATATTTTGTTAAAGATTTCATTTCTTCTTCTCCTTCCTGTTCTCTGAAAACTCGGATCCAATGGTGCTTGAAGTGTCAAGAATGTAAGTAACTTTGCATTTTATATTCCAATTAATATTATACCTTGCGTTTTACGTATTCATTATTGTTAACTAAAAAGTAGATTTTGTTGGAAAATTTTTGAAGTTTAAACTTTTCATTCTCAAACAGAATGTTTAATTTTTATATTTGATAAAGTTTGTTTGTTCTTCATTATTTCAAACTTTTCAAATAACGTCAATTACTGTATAATAGATCATTATATTCTATATCTTGTTACAGATTTCTTCCAGCCTTCATTTTTCTCCGAATGATTTCTATTTGACGATATGGACTTTACTTACAACTCGTAGCAGAACAATAGCGATAACAACGTTCTTCGCATCTAATCGTGAGTCGCATGCATTATTTTTCCTCTGGTTACTCAATCATGTCATAGGACGAAAGGTCCGAATTGACACGGGTGACTGGTTGTATTACATAGAGTTTTTGCTGAGCATAGTGACCACGGTTATTTATTATAACCGTGAGTAGTAATGTCTCGTTTGTGTGTTATTTGTATTAGTTCAGGATAGATTTTCTTGCACTTCACGTTCTTGAATGTTAATATTTGAATATGAGTATAACAATTATACTGTAAATATTGCAATTTATATAGTTTATAATGTTATCTTATATTCTGTATGTATATAATGCAAACACTTTATTCTTTGATTTCCATGTTCAGTATAATTCCAATAGAATTTGAAATATGAAATATAAAGATATTCAAGTTCAATTTTGTCCAAGAATGTATTAAATTTTATGTGCAAGAAGATACTTCGCGACAGGCAAATTTCAGAATCAGAGCAATTGGTTTCTTTTGCATGTTTAGATATATGCTCTGATGAAGAGATATTGGCTGAGGATATTTCTATTATTATTTAGAATTCATTGTACTTTTATATACTTAGAATCTTCTTTTATTCAAGTAAAAGCACTTCTCTGTATTTATTGAATCATTAAAGAAAATCGTAGAGTAAAATGAAATAAGATTGTTAACGATTAGCCCGTCAGAGACAAAATAGATACATTAATCATTTTTTTAGCTTAGGATTTTCAGATTTAATCCTTTCCATGTTCGTTGCCAGGACCTCATTCACGTGCCCAGGTGCTACTTGGGTGGGAGAAAGGCAACGAGCATGATGGCCATAGTTTATAAACTTTATAATTTCTCAGCGACTGACGATGCGTTAGTGTATCGTGCACGACGTATTTTCCACGTATTATGTGTGCGTGTGTGGTTAGGCTGTGGAATCACGTCGTTTCTGCTATTATATCGACCAATATAATTTTGGTATATTGATAAATTTTACGATGCAACAAATTATTTACGAGTAGTATTACTGATTATTAATTATTAATTAATTGGTATTATTAATACTAACGAAGAGTAGATATACGATAATTTCCAAATTTGGATATACATATTTAACGCAACGTGATTACGAGTGATATTTTACGCAATGGTCACTAGCCTTCGTCGGTCGATTTCAGGAAAATGGTACGTAAAATTATAGTGTGAAAGTTGTGTGTTGAGCTCGGATGTCGGAGACGTCCCGGGACGTTCTCTCTAGTTTAGGTCTGCGCGCCCGAGTGGTATGTGTGAGAACCGTGGAGCGAGTGTGTTGGTATGCCTGTCTTTTGCCATTTTTTTAAATATAGGGCGTCTATAGGGTTAGGATAGGTAGCTTACTNTCCGTGGTAATTGTGGCTAAAATACACATAGTTAATGAAATTAAAATATTCTCTAAGAATGCATATGAATTTTTCAATAGTACGTTAATTCCGTGGAAGTGTGATATATCTGAGAGAGGGAGAGACAGTACAATTAACAATTAATAACTGTTAACAATTGGTCGTTAACAATCAACAGTGAAGCGATTCTGCATGTATCTCTCAGATCAACATCTTGCACAGAATCAATACAAAGTTTTTAAATTGATTTCTCACTGTTCTAAAACTGGCTGCAACATTATTTGCATGTTTACTGCATATTGTTACATTGCTCTCTGCACTAGCAACACTTTTGCCATCATAAAATCTTTCTGATTTTTCAATAACAAGACCTTTCACCTTGCTATCAAACTTCGGATCGTATGCCCCTGGTGGAGGTACGTCATCTGTAAAAAATTTTCCTTTTTAAAATCAGGAAAAGAAAGAAGACGTTCTAATAGCTTTGTAAGTAATTTCATATAAAACTAATATTCAGTGAAGAGATGAGATCTTATATATTCTTACTTCTATTTCCCTGTTACATTTTGTACATGTACAATGACTCATAAAATATTAATATTTAAAAAGAATGCTTATAAAAAGAACTTTTGATTTCTTTTTGATAACTTTTTTTACCTTGCTGTAAAACATTGCTGTCTTAATTAAATAATTATTTAAAAATGAAATTAATTTTATATATATATATATAGTGCGTGTGGCCGTGTGTGCGCGCGCGCGTATGTGTGTGTGTAATATATATATATATATATATATATACGTTGAAGGGGTAGGCACACGAGTAGCGTTGGTAAAAAGGATTCCCATTTCGGCGAGTGTTAGTTTACACGCGAAAAGAAGGCGCAAATGAAAGACAGCTGTTTTTAGTTGCAAGATACATGTCTCACTGGGGTCATCGAATTACCAGGTGTACTCTCCAACACGTCCTGACCATCCCCTTCTTCCACGATTCCGTAACGAAATCTTGTATCATACCGCCTTTTATTTCCCTCCGCCTCTCTTATTTTTGCACGCAACATTTAAAAATTAAATGGTTTTTTTTTTCTTTTTATCTCATCATTTTGCTTTTCCTTTATTTCAAAATAGTTTAGTTTTTATTGTTAACAACAACAACTAATTCTACAATCGTTTGTTACTTTCGTTCTATCACCGGTTATTTAGATATATTTACGTGTAAATACAAAAATATTTAATATTACTTTTGTAATTATTAAATTAAATCTTCTAAGTAAAATTTTTTAAATTTGATAATTAAAAAATTTTAATTACTGACGGGTAAAATTTTTTTTAATTTGATAATCAGACGTTAATATGCCAAAAAAGTGACAAGAATGACATGACATTTAGAACCAATATAAATACGATTCAACGTGAAGCATGTAACTTGAATAACCGTTGTTTTTAAGAATACGAGAAAACTTTGTTAAGAAAAATTGGCCATGTTAGAGGAATCATGATCTTTTTGCAGATGGAAAGATTTCGAAGATTTCAAGATTTCACCTCTACTGTTTTCAATGAAGCTTGACATTCTCTATAAAAAAAAAATATTAACCTAAGCATATTGATGAAGCTTTAATTTAGGAAATATTTCAACTTTAATTTTCTAAAATTTGTGCATAAAGGACAAGGACAATAAAATACAAGAACACGATATCTGTTGCATGGAATTAAGATTACGATATTATTTTATGGAATTACGATTAAAAACTGATAATTTTTCGATATATACAGATTAATACTTTCTTTACATTTCTTGAAAGATCACTGACTTATTTCCCGCGGAAATATATAATTTTGTGTGAAGAGAGATCGTACAACAGTTAAGAATTTTAAAAAAATTTCAA
Organism: Lepidotrigona ventralis hoosana; assembly: GCA_002806875.1. Lineage (NCBI taxonomy): Eukaryota > Metazoa > Arthropoda > Insecta > Hymenoptera > Apidae > Lepidotrigona > Lepidotrigona ventralis. The sequence goes on along the minus strand of NIPQ01091167.1, from coordinate 21,775 downwards.
AGCTATTGAGAAAGCAAGAAATTGCAAGGGGAATGATATTATTAACAAGGATAAAATACAATTGGAAAAAGAGATGTGCATTACGATGCCCACGCTCAATGAAAATCTAAGATGATAAAAGAATATGTTTACTTACTTTCGAATTCATTAAATCTTTGAATTCTAGCTTTTGAAAATGACATTATAGGATAGGTTTTAATGCGTTTAGCAACAAAAAATGAACGACACTTTTTAACTGAATTTAACGTAGAACGTAATTTAACGTTAACGTTAACGAAGAACACGGTTAATAACGTCCGTTGCACATCACTCCTCTTCGAACTGCTGTTTTCGTATGCGAGGGGAAGGTCGTTATATATCAATTTCCTAGGCAGCACCAAACAGTTTTTCATGTGAAATACTTTACCGGTTTTTCTGATTTGAAATAACGGTTATACCAACTGAACAACAACAGAACGACAAATCAGCGAGCGCACGTTGCGCAACTGGCCAATCACGTGGCAGATACATTTCCACTGTGAACCAATGCCGTACGAAAATCAATCTCACACATATATTCGATAATATTTCATATTTTATATTGAACGACATTACAATGAATATTTATGGCATCTAAAGAATATTTAGGATATTTAGTATCAATATCAATTGCAATTTTATATTAGAGTATCGAAATTTTTGTACACGCTCTGATACGTGTTAGAGGCTTGAGATATAATTTTGAGAAGATATACATAATTTATATAAGAAATAATAAATGAATCATCACGAGAGAGGAAAAATTTGTATGGTTTAAATGATAGATTTTTGAAATATTTATTTTAATAATATTTGTTGAAAATATATATTCGAATTGAAACATTTTCACATCTCACGTCAAATGCCACGTTGTATCGAATAGACCAATAAGCTTCGTTTGTTACCTGCATGGTTGTAACGTGCTCGTGGTAGAAAAGTACATGTAATATATTATTTTATAATATTGTTTGCAATGGAATGTAAAAAATGTATTATATTGTTGGGACTTGTTCTAAGTTTAAATTATGTTTATGGCCAATACAGGATGAAAAACGTGAGCATTTAATTACATTATTGCAACTGTCATACGTGTCAAAGTGTCAAATTAATCGTTCAATTTTTGATACTCAAGCCAATCCAGGAATTAATAATGAAACAATTATGATAATAACAGTACATTTTTAAATTATTTGTGCATTTTGACACATCTTACATGTTGTGTAACTTTTTAATACAACGAAAACTTACTTAACCTTCAATCAGTCAAAATTGACCTAAATTTCAATTTTCTTGTGTCTATTGTAAGCGAAATACTGTGTTTCAGACTCCTGGTTCGTCGTTGTCAGATCGAGTGCAGCAATTATCAGAACTAACTCTCACAAGACCTGTGATTAAGTTCAACGGGGCAAAATTTAAAGAATATGTCAAAACTACACCGAGAAATTATTCTGTTGTTGTAATGTTCACTGCTATGGCACCTCAAAGACAGTGTCAAATATGCAGGTAAATTTAATGTTAATTTATCTTCAAATTTTACTACGTTTAATGTTAATTAGTTTGTTTATCCTTTATATTCATTAGGCATGCAAATGACGAATTTGTGATAGTGGCAAATTCATTTAGATATTTACAATCTCACTCAAAGAAATTGTTTTTCGCATCTGTGGATTTCGATGAAGGATCAGATGTATTCCACATGGTATGTTATAAATGTACTAAATGTGTATGTTACAAACGTGTATTAAATATAATACTTACAAATAATTTTCAATGTATCTACAATAGATGAGATTGAATACTGCACCAGTATATATGCATTTTCCACCAAAAGGCAAACCAAAACCTGCAGATACCATGGATATTCAAAGAGTAGGATTTGGAGCAGAAGCAATTGCAAAGTGGATATCTGAACGTACTGATATTCAGGTATATGATATATGTGGAACATTTAACAAATAAAAGTCATGTTAATCTGTTTAAAATTTATTACAGGTTAGAGTACTTAGACCACCAAACTATTCTGGCACGGTTGCAATAATAATGTTGCTGATACTTATTGGAGGATGTTTGTACTTGAGGCGCAACAATTTAGATTTCATTTGTAACAAAACAATTTGGGGTCTTGGTGCATTGGTAATGTTTCATGATGTAAGTATACTCCTTCGAATGATAATTTATCTCATAATTATTATTTTTTTAAACAGTTATTTACATTTTCAATGATATCTGGACAAATGTGGAATCATATTAGAGGTCCACCATTCATACACAGATCACCTAGTGGGAATGTGGCTTATATACATGCTTCTTCTCAAGGGCAATTCATTTTAGAAACATACATTGTTATGATTCTAAGTATCCTTTTTATTAACTCTCAGAGTTAACATCTATGTGATGATTTAGCTGTTCTGTGAGTGGAATGTATAGTTGTATAGTGTACAGTTTTTATGATTTTATTCTACTATTCTTATTTTTGAATATAAACACATATGGTTTAGATTAGGGTTAGTTAGGTTAATATTTTCCTTAACAAGTATAATAAGATGGAGCAGTGGTGTTAGGTATGATTTTAATGACCGAAGCCGCTTCACGTAAAGGTGATGTAAAAAAACGGCGAATATTCGCAGCAATAGGCGCTGGATTAGTCGCTATCTTCTTTAGTTTACTGTTATCGATATTTAGGAACAAAGTACAAGGCTATCCATACAGGTATGACAAAGCTTTTTTTTTTTCAAAATTATTAATTAATAAATTATTTTCATGCTAGAGTATGTTAATATATTTATAAAAACATTCATCTTCGTGATGTATGTAAAAGTTTTTAATAAATACATATTAACATACTCTATTTCTTACATTCTTTTAAGAATTAGTATTATTTCGTCTCAGAGAGGATTAAATTATTTGTTTCAGCTTATTGTTCAAGTGAAAAAATAAATATGAGAAGTCACTATTTGTATATATTGCAAAGAAAATTTTCAACTTATCTGTCAGATTAAGAATTAGGATACAAATAATAAATAATAAATACTGTAGCTCTAATTATTGTTGAAGTGTTGTATTTTAATCATAATTTACATTTGTTTGTACGTAATGTAAAATAAATTAATATTTAAAATCACATATTCTTTAACATAATTTGTTTAAAATGTTACAGAAACATGTACATTATGAAAATGATAAATGGTTTTATTTAATTACAATTACGATAGTGTTCCATAAACATATTTGAAATTTCTGCATCCATTGTATTATACAAAAAATTTTGTAACATTTAAAAGATATAAGGAAGGAGAATTTTTCGAGATGTTGGATAATTTTTAAATGTTTGTATGTACCATCTGTGTGTCAGAACAGCAGTAGACGTCTAAAATAAAAATCAGATTAATTAGTAATTCAACCTTATTAAGAATAATTTTTTAAGAATTTTATATGAGAATATATTGTATAATGTTTGTACCTGATTAATTAAGACCCATATTGTAACATAATGATAAGTAGAACTTTGCCATAAAATGATAGAAAGTGTTATATAAATAATTATTTCTGTAAGTTGTAATGCACCTGATATAAACTTAAACAGTCCTCTATGTGGTATTTTATATGTTGTGGAATTAATCTTTCCATCTTTGTTTCGCCGTAACTTACTAAGGATCAAATTTGCCCTCAACTGTACGTATGATGATAGTACAAAAATAATAGCACATATTAATTGCAGATATGTAATTTTCTTCCAAGAGAAATTTCCTTTTGAACCTATATATGAAAAACATACAGTCTTAGAAGAAATTAGAATCAATTTATTAGAAAATAATTTTAAGTTTATATTTACATATATAATTACCTTTAACAAAACCTTCCGATTCGCCTATAATACAAATTAAAGTTCCTACATAATGATAAAGTCCAATCATGTAATGAAGAATATTCATCATCTTGTCACTGAAGATATTTACAAAATGTGTTTCATAGAATCGTTTCCAACAATGTAAAGTTAAAAGTACAGTTGCTATAAATGTGCTTTCAGGTGATACTAGAAAACATTTGTTAAATAAAATGTGTATTATTAAAAAATATTTTTAACTGAACATTTAAGTACAAAGTACTAAGTATTCAAGTATTCACATACCGAGTGCTTGTCTGAATGATCCCAAACATATATCCAATATCCATATAACATTTTCAGAAATATTATCCTTCCATAAATATTTGCAAATTACCAAGTATAGTACATAGCTTGAAGTTGGAGCAGCAAAGATATAAAAATGTTTAAACCATCTAAAATATTTATATTAATTAATATTATTTTTAAACAATTTGTCAATATATATAGAATATATGAAGTAATTAATTGCTCACCTTTTAGGCACCTCTACTTTTGCAACTAGTGGGTGATATGTATTAACAGAAAATTTACCATAACGATAAGTACGAGTTATTAAACTAGGTAGACAAAATTCCACATAATTGAGTAATAATCCAAAAATACCCGTAAATACAGAATTAAAGATAAATATAATACGTGTAATATTTATTTGCATTTTTATTTTGTTTCTTAAAATGTGATGTTATTTGTATTTGGTTTCACTGTATTCTGACCTGTTGCAATTTCACGATCCGATATATTAGCATTCCTCCACTTTCACATAAATTGGCCTGCTGTAAAATTAAAATACGTATCATATAATATAATAATGTAATATGTCAAGTAATAATTAAATAATGTAAGTAAATAATTAAAATATATTACAGGTTTTCGAAAACACAAGGAAAAATATTTTAAGAATATATATATTTGTTAATTTAAATACAAATTTGTTAATTTAAAATTTTATGTAAATTTTATGTAAATTTAAATTTACATAAAATATAAGATTTCACTTATATCTAAAGTTAAAAATTATACCAAATACAAAAATGCAATAGCGTTTCCACTAATATAAATTAAATATATCTTTTTTTATAAAATTATATTACAGATAACAATACATAGATAGGATTAAATTATGTCAACGATAAATCGAACTGTAGAAACATTATTATGTAATATAATATTACATAAACTAGAGTTTTCTTTAAATTTTAATGTTTTTTTATATACTTAATGTATGTTTTTCGATATTATAAATTCACAACAAGGACGGAATTTTTTCAAAAATGATCCCGACTTTAAACAAAGAAGAAAAGTTAGTGTCACTACACACTCTTCAATTATATTGGTATTCTAAATTTATCATAAACACGAACTTCTATTCTAAAAATTAAACAATCATTTTGCAAAAAATCAGGTAAATCTTGTATTCGCACGAATTCTGTATAGCCAAAGCTTCGCTTATTCAATTCACATACTGGTTTTCTAAATGCTTCAAGATCTGGTCTTGAAGAAGTTATTTCTCGTATATCTTTCTCCAAATTATATGGGTGAACTAAAACAAAATACATTGTTCCATTAAATGGCCAATCTAGACCGTCGTCATTTTCCGACTTCATTATATGCAGAAGAAGTGACAGAAATTCAGGTTCTTTAGAAGATATATTAATTCTAGCACAGATCTTGTAACCATTAGGGCTAGTATAAAAGCCAGGACTATAAAACATCTTTAATGAATCCTTCGCCATGCTATCAAGTTTTTGATGAAAGAAAGGTAATCTCCAAATATAAACCCCATTACAACTACGTAAAAACATTTCTTCCTGACTACATCGCAAAGAAGTTTGCAAAGTTATGAGTTGAGTCTTTTGATTAGATACAGTTATAGATAGTTCTTTATTTTGTTGCTCCAATACCACTATCCTTTCATACAGATTCCTAAAAGAAGATGTAACATTTAATTACAATAAAAAATTTTTATAAATATATTTTGCAGAAATTTTTCATACTATAAGTAAAATATAAATATAAATAAGATTCACTTTAATAATTGTTGCCATTCTAATGGTGGTTCATTTTTTTCCATTGTACTTTTTGGTGGAGGATCCCATAATTTCGATTCTACAGCTGCAGCATTGACATTACTTTTTAAAACAGAGAATTGTGGTAATATTTTCGCCATCATCTATGAAATCGCGATAGTAACTTTTTTTATATTATAATTAAATGTTAGAAAAAAAATTGAACTAACAGTTAAATGGATATTTATATTTCCTTCTAAATGTGCATGTAAATTTTCTTCACTATGAAAAGTTTCCATGCACCCAACATTCTTAAAGGAACAACATATAACTTGTGAATCTGGAAGACTTTGTTTATAAGTACATTCATTTATATGCGCTTCCATATCCACTGGAGACATTTTAATCTCACAGCCAAATTGTTGGTAAAGACAAGGTATACGTTGTTGTGATATTTCTCTGCTTGTGTATAAGTCTCTGAATAAATCACTTTCAGATTTTAGACTTTTGCCATCAACTGGACAACAAGCACCTTCTTTTCTACAAAATAAAAACTAAATTTGTAAATATGAAACATAAATATAATAGATTTTATGTGTGTGTGTGTGTGTGTGTGTGTGTGTGCATATATATATATATATACATATGTATACTTGTTAAGTTATAACATTTTGAAATATAACTTACTGAAGCCAAGTGTATATACATTGCGAACAGAATTTATGACCACAAGATGTTAAAACTGGATCACGCAGCCAAGTTAAACAAATAGGACACTCGAATCTAGGTTCAAGGTATTCTTTCATGCTCTCACCACACTTCACATAATAGTTGAGTTACCAGAATAAATGAAAAATAATAAGTGTGTTAACACAAAATGAAAAGCAAAGCTTCCTGAAGCTTGCAAATGTAAATGAAACGGAATTTGATTACTAATATTTACAAGTTTAGATTCAATAGAAATAAATGCGCATACGTACAACAATATTTTCTTCAGCTATTTTATTATGATCTTTAAAATTGTCCGATTTGGCCATTATCTGTGAGAATTTATAATTTTAATCGTTCGACCACAACATGATGCAATTTCATCAAAATAAAAAATATGCCATAAACATATACAATGTTAGCAATTATGAAATTTTAAAAGCGGTATAATTTATTTGCAATTACGAACAGAGAAATCGCATTATACAGTAATTTTCTATGTACACATATTTCGAGATGTAAGATTATAATGATACCTACAATCACTGAAAGCAGCTTTCTTTTCTTTTTGTAATATAATTTATCATCAAGTATTTAAGGATTTATAAAATTTATAGCCATTTGATTCAATTATAAATTACTTTTTGATAATGTGAAAATTACACATCAACCGTATTATGATTACAATTCATAGCACATAGATCTAAACGTCATAAGACACGTTTTCATTGGCATTCATGGAGGATTTTTAGTTAAAATATATTATTTAGCATTTTTTTCATTTCTCAAGATATTTGATATTCCNCGACCGTATGATTACAATTCATAGCACATAGATCTAAACGTCATAAGACACGTTTTCATTGGCATTCATGGAGGATTTTTAGTTAAAATATATTATTTAGCATTTTTTTCATTTCTCAAGATATTTGATATTCCCCGTGATTGATATAATTTTTTACGTAAAATTAAAAAGTTATATGTACATGTGTAACATATTGTGACAAGAATTTGTATTGTAGAATATATATTTGTCGCTACGTTAATGTGTGAATTCGGCTTCACGTCATATCGATATGCAAATTAAGATCGAAAATCGAAATTGTAGCGTATGTAAAATATGAAAGACATGATAAAATATAAAGCGTATGTAAAATATGAAAGACATGATAAAATATAAATAATAATTTATGGAATAGCTTTATATATGTCCAAGGTAAATTAAATCCAAGCATTTGTGTACGTTTGTATCCCCGCCACATCGTTCGTAGGACGAATTCGACGCACGATAGGTTATTCTACCGTTAAAACTCGAAGCGTTGAGACGTATCATTCTGTGCGTCATTTGTTAAATGCAATATCTTCATTATACTTTCATCGTGCGTTTTAAAGTACGTTTTATTGAATAATTTATTCAATATTGTTGTGATTTATCATTAAATCATCATTTTTTTTTTATCATTTCTATGATTGTTATATCGATCGCTATTTCGTATTAAGAACATTCAACCTTGATTGTTGTTTCATATTTACGTAATATTGTTTCTCTTACACATCATTCATTTGAAAATTTTGATTTCTTTGTACAGATTATTTGTTTATTACGAGAGAAATACTGAAACATTGGAAAGACGTCACGAAATTCAAAATGATGCCATGACAATTAATGGCAAGCTCGATATTTTTCTTATAGATATAAATAACATTTGGAGATAGATACATGTTTGTTTATGATATAATTGTAGCATTTATTTCATATTTTCGATCGATCTACAGTCTTATATAGTTACATGTTTGTTTATGATATAATTGTAGCATTTATTTCATATTTTCGATCGATCTACAGTCTTATATAGTTACAGTAGTTTTGTAATGGTTTAAACATGTTCTGCGCATTGTATCTTTGACGTATTGCGCAGCTTTATTTAAGTGACAAAAGAACTGGCGCCATATTTAACTGCTAAAATATATATTTGAACTTCTAATGGCGGGAATTTAGAATAAAATTTTTATAAATCAATTATATCATGAAATATCAGTAGTTATTTGATAACATCGAAATATGTTTCCCGATATTTCAAAATATTATTTTTGACACTTCAAATAATTAATATATTCTCTTCAAGAACCAATTATAACACTCTATATCGCGTTACAGATTTCTTCGATTGTTCATTTCTTCTACTTGATACTGGCTTCGTAATGAGTTCTACTAGGCCACAACTTCACCGATTAAATCGTGAGTGGTATGAATTTCGTCGTTGGACGAAAGATCGAAATCGACACGGCTGACGGAGCATAGTAATCTCGGTCATTATAAATATTATATTCGTGTGTAGCAATATCTTTTTTCTCTCTGCATTCTGTTTGTTAATCCAAGATAGATTTCCTTGCACATCGCATTTTTGAATGTTGATAATAATGCATTAATAATAAATATAAGTATTTATCAGTGATATTGATACATAATATTACGATTATAAAGGAACATATACATTACAATTATTTGTAAATTTAAAATACATTGAATATAAGTATAAAGACAGATTACTCATACGATTAAATAATATTTTTCTCTGCCAAAAGATGTATTAAATATCATGTGCAAGATACTTTGCGATATTTGTATAACAATTATGTGTATATTTTACGCAATGATTGCAATAGTTTTCATTAGTCGATTTCAGGAAAATGATACGTAAATTAGAGTGTTAATGTTGTGTGCGATTGTCTAATATAGGCTTTTGTGCCCCGGTATATATGAATCGTGAAGTAGCGAGTGTGTCTGTCTTTGCTATTTTTCAAACATAGGATGACTAGATAGGATAGATAGCTTCTTCTAGTCTGCCTAACGCAAGTAAACGGTAAATCGTAAGTCGACAGAATCCGAAACGAAAGCTTGTGTATGCTCGAGCACATATTCACGAACATGTGTAATTGATTTAGCTTTCGCGATTTATCTTTAGATCGAAGCTGCCGAGACAAGATGTAAGTTTCGAAGAAAGAAGAGGCTAAAAGCCGAAGAAATCCGGTAAATTCACCACTCAAGAAAGCAACTACCAATGACGTAGCATCTTCTAATCTTCGAAATCTTTATTTTCTTTTCTCTTTCAATCCACCACGTGAATAATCGATGATTCATGAAAGTAGCTATTTATTTAAATGTACTCACAAATAAACCCGAGCAGGGAACTGTACGAATTGCAATGTCCTCCGCAATCTTTCGACTTGATTCAATTGATTGTGTTATCAGAAAGCTACCAGGGTTTCATGTTTGTATGCTGATTGCCCGATAATGAAAATGATAGTCTTGGGTTATCGGGTGCTGCCTACTTTTACGATAATTACAATGGATAAAGATATAGCTGAAGCAAGCTCGAAGACAAACATTCGATCGCTGTCGGGCTACTCGCGCCTGATTCATTCGACATTCGATGAAAATTCGAGAAGAGAGTCGAAGGAAACTGTTTTTTACAAGTGAAGATCAAATCCACAGAAGTTGTAAGTTACTTTCTGTGATATATATATATATATATAATAAGACCAGTGATATTCCCCCATAGAAAGAATACACAAAGGAAGGGGACGTTCTTTGTTCGTCAGACGATTCTCACGAGTTTTCTACGTTTGTTTCTTCAAATTGTGCCAACATATCACTCTCATTCGATAGATAAGAACGCAGCGAGCGTGTGATAAGTGGTAGCAAGAAAAACAAAAGATTTTTGAAAAAATATTGTTACGTTAATTAATTCTTCTTAATGATAAGTCAATTTCTTTTTTTTTTTTTTTTAAATAACACAGTAACCTGAAGGATCAAGTTAATATTTGGTTCTAACCAAAAGTGAGTCAAGTTAAAAAGATCAGTAATTAACGAGCTTAGGTCAATTTTGCATTCAGACGAAATAGTATTAAGACGATCGGAGGAGTGAACATTTCAGAGTTGAAAAGCTATTACCACAACCGGATGTTGGCAACTAACGCTTTGATGACCCCTGCATCTAGTACATGTATCTCTGTGTTACAGAATTGTGTGTATATATTGTATTGTCACAATGTATAGAACGTTCGAAGCATACGCTGAACAGCGCGAAATGTTTCATTGTGCTTTGCTGTTGTGTACAATATTCAAGGTTGAGACTGATTTCTTTCAATTTTTCACTCATTATTAAGACAGATTGGGAATGTTTTTCCAAAGATACCGCAATTAGTAATATTTAGATGGTAGTAAAATGCGATACGTATATACTTTGTGACAGTGGACTTATAGGACAGATAGGAATTAGAAATTTTTAGACAAAATTGTTGGTTCACGGACGAAAAGATTACTAAACGGTGTGGAAGGTCGACACGTAAACGAACGATTTGTCAATACTGACTAAATCGTGCTTGGTTACTTTCAGTCAAATCACTTCCGACGAGGCTTAATCCAAACGTTTACCTTTAAACGTGTCGCTCGTGTTAAACACGTGTAAGAATTTTACATTTTTTTTTTTTTTGCGTCATTTTTACGTAACTTCTCATGATTTTTATCTATCTATCACATTTTATTATGGAATAAAACGCGTTGCGCTCTCCTTCCAAATACCGAAGAAAACTCTTTTAAAAATTCTTAGTCAATCACTCTATCGTCTATTGCATTGTTTCTTCTTATTTCTTCAATATCGAAGTTATACATATATTGTGTACTAGTAAAGATTTTGTAGGAAATTCAATGAAACGTTCAAAGACGTATTTCTCAGGATAACGAAACAGTTGAAAATACAGACAAAATTAGAATAAAGAAACTGGAAATACTGGTTTTAGCAATAATAAAAAAGAAAGAGAAAAGAATAAAGCCAAAAGTAAGACTGTCTTGACAAAGAATAAGAATTTCACGGATCGAACAAATACTTTTATTTATAGCGTGAAATTAAACTATAATTAACGGCTTCACAAAAAAAAAAAAAAAGGACGAGAAATTGTCCGAACAAAAGCCAAATATAACGATAATAACCCTGCGCGCCTGATCATTCGAACTTCATCATTCATGCAGGTACAAAATGACTCACGAAACTTGTATCTGAACGTTTATAAAAATCTTTCACATACGTATATAATATTAAACGTACGTTATGAGAAACTTTTTGCTACACGAAACGTAGAGCTTGTGGAGCTCATCGAGCAGTCAATTATCCACTTATCTACATTTGACGTACGTACGTAAGAAAAAGAAGACAACAAAAGGTCCTTGATAACAGTTGTTATTATTTTTCAAGCTTGCATCGTTAATATCAAAGTTTTTATTTAATTTTATTCAATTAATTCATAAACGAATTCATTAAAACCAAAGATCGTCAATGTTTGTCTAGAACAGAGATGAGTGTCCAAGTTTGGGGACACACGGATGCAAATATTGTTCAAATTTACTTTCGTGAGTCATAGTATGCGTATCGTGGCACGATTCTATCGTACNATTCAATTAATTCATAAACGAATTCATTAAAATCAAAGATCGTCAATGTTTGTCTAGAACAGAGATGAGTGTCCAAGTTTGGGGACACACGGATGCAAATATTGTTCAAATTTACTTTCGTGAGTCATAGTATGCGTATCGTGGCACGATTCTATCGTACTTAGAGCTACCGATTCCAGACACTTAAGGGGCACTCCAAGTATCGTTTTGGCCGGTGAAGCTTTTCATTCTCGTCTTGTCGCTGTGGCGAATAACCTAGCTGAAGCAGGAACAGACAGTGGTTCTTTCGGTTCGGGCCCGTTATCACGGAGGAGCACGGGTTCACAAGGCATAACAAGTTGTATAGTCGAAGGGGTTCTCGTCTTGTCGCTGTGGCGAATAACCTAGCTGAAGCAGGAACAGACAGTGGTTCTTTCGGTTCGGGCCCGTTATCACGGAGGAGCACGGGTTCACAAGGCATAACAAGTTGTATAGTCGAAGGGGTCAGAAGTGGAGGAGAGCTTGATCGACTCGATCGAAAGTAAAGTGACGGTAAATCGTCGTTCCGCGCAAGTGTCGAATCTTTATCTTACACGTAATTTTTCGAGTAATTTCTCGGAAACAGTCGAATGATTTTGTCTTCGGGACGGGAGAAATGGGAAGAAAAGTTTTCTAATGAAAATGTAACAGTTTTTTTTTGCCAAAAAAAAAAGATCATCTCTCGGTCTTTTATTAATTGCTGTCTAGGTTGCTCAAATAATTTAATCCTTTGATAATCCAAGTCCCACTGTACTCGAAATGAGTCTGTCAAGCCATGTCGAACCGAATTGAAATATGGTTCGACCACGTGGCTTTGGCAATCGCGCGGTGTTCATTCCACGCCGTGTGTGTTTTTCTTTCGGAGTATCGCGCGTGTGACGACCACATCCGTCGACTGCATCATGATGGATGGACACTCTGTCACTTAACCGTCAACGATCGAACGATCGAGATTTTTTGAAAATTCCTGAATGTTCGTCCGAGCATTCTCGCGGCAGTATCGCGGTTATTCGATTCAGTAAATATAATTTAGAGTATACAAGTGTGATACACGGGTACGTATAGTGTTATAGTGTACAGCATTGTCGAGTAAAAAAAAAAAACTTGACAACGAGTGTATCAATTCTGTGAAAATTCTTAAAAATTTATTGAAACGATTTTCTTTCGGCACGGATGCAAAGGATGTTCGATTGTCGACAGAATTGAGAATGAAATCGCATCTCGGAATTCTCTTGACAACGAGTGTATCAATTCTGTGAAAATTCTTAAAAATTTATTGAAACGATTTTCTTTCGGCACGGATGCAAAGGATGTTCGATTGTCGACAGAATTGAGAATGAAATCGCATCTCGGAATTCTCGACGACGTAATCGAGTTGGATTATTGTTGAAATTATTAAATGAATTTTTCGATGACAGATCGCTCGCACGGAGTTTTTCATTATTATTGTTCACGTAGAAACGGTATGGTATCGTGACTATGGATAACATCCTCTAATAAAAGCTTGTTATTTGTTGAAATTATTAAATGAATTTTTCGATGACAGATCGCTCGCACGGAGTTTTTCATTATTATTGTTCACGTAGAAACGGTATGGTATCGTGACTATGGATAACATCCTCTAATAAAAGCTTGTTACGTCAACGTAGCTTGTTTAGCAACGTTTTAACAGTTCTAAAGCTGTTTGAAACCGAGGAAACAATTTCCCTTTTACGTGCATATTTCATTACGAATGAATGATTGTTCTTTCGAGAGATATTCGAGATAATTTCGTTATTTTTCCAAGTAGTAGTACTCGGATAATTTATCATGCAGCGATAATAGTGATGTCCAATCTCTCCGAAATGGAAAACGTTTGTTGTTCTATCTGGCACGGGGATTAAATAATAAGGAAAATTAAAGTTCACCGCGTGGCTTTTCTTTTTCACCTGCAGGGTCATGGCTGTGAAGGAATGGTTTAGAAGGCTACAACCAGTCCAGTTGTACCTGGTCCTGTTCTTCACCACCGCTTTCTTTATCGTCGAGGTGGTCGCTAGCCATGTGACTCATTCACTCACGTTACTTCTCAATGCCTATCACATGCTATGCAATATCATCGCACTTGTTGGCTGTATCGCCTCCATCAAGGTAAGTTTCATCGTACGTTGATTAATAAATAAATTATCATGAATGATCACACGTTTTCGATTATTTTCAATGCCTATCACATGCTATGCAATATCATCGCACTTGTTGGCTGTATCGCCTCCATCAAGGTAAGTTTCATCGTACGTTGATTAATAAATAAATTATCATGAATGATCACACGTTTTCGATTATTTGCTTGGCAGTGTGTGTACTATCTGTAACTTTCTATGTAATTAGTTATCTGCAATTGTATAAATAGAAATAGACAAGTGAGAGAGAAACCTTTGGTTTTTCTATTTAACGTGTGTATCATAATGTATATGCTTGGCAGTGTGTGTACTATCTGTAACTTTCTATGTAATTAGTTATCTGCAATTGTATAAATAGAAATAGACAAGTGAGAGAGAAACCTTTGGTTTTTCTATTTAACGTGTGTATCATAATGTATATAATCGTTGTAAACTTCCACATTTATGACAGTTTACCACAGAAGATTACACGTTATCGGTTTCCTTTTTGTTTCCCCCCCCACGACGATAAAGATACTAATTTGTATTGAATTACTTTTATTCGAGCGAAAAATACGATGTAAAACCTGATACTCAGCAGTATAAATAATTTAGATATTAACGCGTTTCTTTCTTGTAGTATAGCCATCGTCAGAGCAGCGTCAGTTACAGTGGAAACAGCACCTCCAGCTCCTTACGAAATTCAGCAATCTGCATAAATGGCGATGAAAGGGGTTCCTCGACGTCTTTGTCGACCAAGACAAAGGTTATTTTATATANTTTTTTAAAAAAAAAAAAAAAAAAAAAAAAAAAAAATAAAAAATAAAATTTGTCGCTCAATACTTTGAAGAGTTTCAGAACCGAAAGTAAAGTATTGGGCGCTTAAAGTGTGCGGAATGACAGAGATCTGTAATATTTTGTTACAGCAATCACGATCGGATAGGAGGATGAAGAACACATTTGGCTGGGCGAGGATAGATATCGTTACGACGCTCATCTGCTGCGTTTTCCTCGCGTCTTTCTGCTTTTCCCTGTTGGTCGAGGCTCTGCAAACGCTGGTGCACATAGATCACTTGGACGAAATGCACCACCCGATGCCTGTCCTCACAATTGGCGCGTCGGGCATTCTCCTTAATGCCTTTTGCTACATACTAATCGGAGGATATACCTTTAATCAGGGCCTGGTCCTTCACGTTACGATGAACGGGGACGTGATACTGCGACGGTACGAGCACAGCAAAATTAGCTGAAATTAACCACAGGCTCTATCTTCTTCTATATATATTTATAATTTTGCCGTGTATATTTTCTTGTTTGAAGAGCTTAAACAGTAAAACAGAGAGTGAAAAAAAAAAACTAGTTTTCAAGACTAATAGTGAGATAGGCGTCCATCTATTTCTAGAAACAGCTCGCAGCAAACGAAGGAAGGTGAAGAACAGTTATCTTCACAAACCAGACGAAGTCCTCTGGGTATACCAAAGAGCCAAGGTTTCCGGGAAACGTGTCGTGACGCTTTAGGCTGTGTTTTTGTTATCCTGGTGTCCATTTTGGTATATTTCACCGACTCGAACGTGGCCAAATACATCGATCCTCTCTTCGCTATTATCTCTGCCATTTCACTGTTCGCGCTCAGCTATTCGTATAGTAAGTATTAAAAAATGATAGCAAGATGCAAGCGAAACACAGTAGCGAATTGATAACGTCCATGGAAATTCTTATTTCGTAGTGAAAGAATCTGGTCTGATACTTCTTCAGACAATTCCTAATCACATAAACATCGATTCTCTCAAGAGAGAATTGCTAGAAGCTTTCCCCGGTATCGTGAACGTCCATGATTTGCACGTTTGGCAACTAACAGGGCAGAAGATCATCTCTACTGTTCATATAATATTCTTAGATCCAACGGTAAGTTTCCCGCAACGACAATGAGTGCAAGTCAAATGTAAGAAGAAACTCTTTGGTACTTTGCAAGTACATATTTCTGAATTTTTTCTGAGTTTTGTGATCCGGACGAAGAATATAATGCTTGACTGAACCAACACACAGGCGTTTTGTTATACAGGTGTATGCCAGCATTAGCGAGCAAGTAACAGCCTTTTTCATAGAGATAGGAATAACTCAAGTTACGATACAACCTGAATTTCACAAGGTATGTAAAAGAGCATTTTTCCGAATATAGAGGTAAAAGGGAGATTCTTTTAATTTCATTGTCAACTTTGATTTTGATAGTTGAAACCAAACATGGAGAAAACCGGTTGCCTGATTCGTTGTCACGGCGAGCATTGCAGTTCGTCTCAGTGCTGCTCCAAAGAGAAGTTCATCGAAGACTCGTGCTCGGATCCATCGGTCAAGAAACAAGCACAGTCCATAACAAAGAAATTTGAAAAGAAGGAGATTATTCCTTCTTCTGCGACGATCGATCTGAAAAGCTTCACCGTCCGTGACAATGAAAGTTCAAATTCGTGTCGATCGGTCGTCGAACATTCACCAGACGGAAGTCAATCTTGTCAATCGAAAGACCAAGTACCAAGTAACAAAGATAACGCGACTGCAGATAGCAATTTCTGCGCGATAAACGTGATTGATATCAACGACGAGACAACGTGTACAACGAGTAACGACGAACAGAGTTCAGCAATCGCATCCTAGTATTATATAATGTTTCGACTTTGAAAAAAAAAGGAATGACAGACGGAGCTTTTCATCGCAATTATGTCAATACGTCACTTTCTGACTGTTTTCTGGTAATTATTGATCTCGTGTGTTTGTCCTGGTTTTGTTGTATTATTGTGACGTATTTGTTGGACGATCTGCTACATGTCGAAGGACAATTATTTTAAAGTATAACGAATAAATTAAATATACGAAATACTGCTTGAGGAATAAGTTGGAAGATAATTTTTTGAACACCATATTTTGAAACCTTCATTCCATCGAGTAGCGCAAAATGAACAATAACGCATCTTACAATTTTTAAACAGCAAACGTGTCAAGTAAAATGGATTCGTGTCATTCGAACGATTCAACTTTCGTGTACCAAAAGATGTTTGATTAAATAATAAATTCAACTCCGGTAGGAAGCGTGATCGGTGAGACTGTGGAGTCACCAGAGTCACGCGATTTAATTTCTATGATGGAGCAAATGAAGGAGAATGAACGTCGCCTGTTGGATGACGTCGCGTCGTCATCGATAGCTCAGAGAACGTAGAATCGGTCGGGGTGGGGCCTGTTGCTCACAGAATCGTGAATGTGCGTAACCCGTTCGTTCGGTTGATCAGTGAGAAAACGCGCGTGGAATGCTTTGGTCTGGTATCGCGCAGTCGCTCGCGCGAGTGTTTCAATGTGAATGAGGTTCTCTCACTGTACCAGTGTCCCTTTACACTAATATATGTATATATATATATTTATATAGATAAGGTGATCGGTAATGAATAAATAAGTAAAAAGTAAAAAGCTGTACGATATATATAGTATGATAATAAATAGAAAAAGAGGCGAAAATGGTGCGAGTTTCTGAAGCGATCGCCGTGTTTGTCGCATTCACGCTACATCGAGGTAATAATTGCTATTTCATTTTGCCCGTCAGTTGTGTTCACCTGGCGGCCGATTCGTCGTTTCGGTGAGGTGTCACGATCACGTGGTCAGGTTTGAGTCACGATTGTGAAAACTGGTTTCTGCGAGAGAGAGTCACCTAGTTGCGTGCCACATGTCGTCGGTAACTTCAATCATAAGCTCACCTGTCGCTATCAAGAATGTCTCAGTCAACGAATTTAATCTGATGAATCTGATCTAATCACTTAAGGGAGCAACGTTTGCACTGAAAAGCAGATTCGTTGGTTTAAAAAAATAACGCAGCAGTTAATCGAAGTAGATATTATTTAATGAAAAGTGAAACACTGTTTATCTTTGATTATTTTACAAATTTTAGTATTAAATAGGGAGCAACATCTGAATAAAAATTTCTTCCTCAAATCCAGTTAGTTCTAACGATCTGTCGTGTACGAAGATAAATTGACACAACACGAGACGTCAGAAACCAATTTTTTCCCGTGAATCACACTCTGGAATGCATTTATCCGATTCGCTGATATTCTTTGCACTTGCAACAGGAGTCCGTAGATAGATGCGTGTCACCAATTATGCGCAGCAATTATGCAAGCTACATGCGACCATTATCTGGTTCTTAACGACTCATCAAGCTTGTTACAGCAGGCTTGTAAATAAATCAACAATACAACTTACGAAACGGTACCTTTCCGAGAGCGTTGTTTCATTATTTCTAACGTTTCAATCGTGTTCAATAAGCCTAATTTTTGCCTAACACGTTCTTCGTCGTCGTCGTCGTCGTCGTCGTCGTCGTAGAGAAAGTGATTAAATCATCAGGGAAATTGTCAATCGATCAAAATTTTATATTCACGTTAAAACGATCTTCGATTAATTGGATGCACAATTAGTTAAGAAGCTAAGAAAATGTCTTGTATTAATTTTTATGATCTGTACCATAGATTATGATAGCCTATAAATTAAGGATCGTTTCCTCTGTTTAAGGTGGTGAAGTAATTCATTCTCACAGTAGTGTACCAATTGCGATGTTTCGTTCGTCTGTTTCTTAACAAGAATTGACTTGGCGAATATCGATATCGAATCGTGTTTCGCAGGGAAAAGGCTAACGAGCAGCTAACAACTCGTTGACACTTTGACACTTTGAATTTATAAAATTAGTGACTATTAGTAGCGAGGTCGAGTCCAGTTTCGAATCTTTCTTTCGGAATACGCACGAACATAGTCGATTTTTGGGTTCATATTGAAACTCAACTTGCAAACACATCGCTAGTTGGGTGACCTCGTTTGCTTGCACCGGTTTGCAGTTTTGTAAGTCGTTGACGCGTGTATTGCATTTAGAAATCTACTTGTAAATTTATTATACGCAGCATTGAATGAAGGTGTTGTCGTGTTGTGATTGTTAAGATACAAATCTTTGCTATCTAATTGTTTAAAAAATGGAATTAAAGAGGAAACATGTACGTCTGTGCGTGGCAGATGAAATTTCATTTCTATAAAAATAACTCGACCAAACAATTACGCGGTGTTTGCTGCTGATCAAATAAGATTCGTCATGCTATTCCTCGAACTATCGATATATGTATATATGTCAGAGATTTCCTCGGAGTAGGATTTTTCATGGAACAGTAAATAAAAATTTTATTCAACAGAAATTACTCGACACGATTGGTTTCACCAATGAAGATTTCTCCATTCGTCCGAATTCTCTTGTTTAGTTTAGTCGATAATAATCAGTGTGTTTAAATAACAGGAAAAGGCTATCATTTTGGCTAGTTAATCTACGTGAGGCCGTTCGTTTCTCTCCATCTTTTATCGTTAGTAGGTTGGACAGTTCTTATCAAGAAGACTTGTCAATACACGACAACAAGCCCGAAAATTTCCTATCTAAATACCTACGCGAAATTCGTATATTTCGAATATTTTACTTTCAACGCTGTGCATCTCACTGCTGTCGCAATCGCTGAGAATTAATTAGATCGGTTTATTATAATTATAATTTGACAAGTTGTCATTTGAAAAACGATCGAAACGATTGGCAAGTCAGTCGATCAAGCATTAATTTATTTTTAAACAGATTTCTGTTCTCTGATCAATTAGTAAACACGCGTATCGTAGAAACAAAAGTTATGCAAATAATATAATTGCGAGGAGTGTCATTGATGGTCAGGTATTATATTCTACTTGTATAATAACGTTCATCGATTGAACAGTAATTTTCTCAAGGAGCGTTTTTCTCACCAGCGCTCGTTACTAATTTATTTATTAGCTTCTCTGACGGAACGAGTCTGTTGGCTGATAATGCGGCTGCATTATCAGAAGAGGAAAGAAAGGACTTCCTTCCTAGAGACGGTTGTATTTGCGCAGAACCAACGCTCGCGCATGGCACATGTGCGTTTTTACGTAGAAGAATAGTATGAAACCAGATTATCCACAGGACATTGCGGCTAAAGTATCCTGTCCCGTTTCGAAATATTCGTTCTCTCATCTTCCCAAGTCTCGTTTCAAAGAAAAAAAAAAAAAAAAAAAAAAAAAAAAAAAAAAAAAAAAAAAAAAAAAAAAAAAAAAAAAAAAAAAAAAAAAATAAANTAACAAACAACATTTCCAAAAGTAGAAACGCTATTTATCCCACAACACAAGGGATAATTCCTCCTGAAAGAATAATCGAATAGTCGTAGATGTATTAGCTTGCTAGTGTGCAAACAAAATTCTTTTTTGAACTGAATTGTTTTTTTTTTTTTTCAAATAATTTCTCTAGCTTCAGATTTGTTTAGATTTGCAGAAATACACTGTGTCTGTACATGATCTGCAACGTGCATTTAGAAATTATTATTTAAATTAAATTTCGTCAATGTCTGGCCTATTGTAGTCGTCGCCTCAAGCGCTTCAATTTTTCCGTGAACCAATGCACTTAATTGACTGTTAAGTGACTTTATACAATTGTCTATACATGCACATGCACATGATTATTGCTTTGGTTAGTTCGGCGTAATAAACTGCACGCATAATTCGTACTCGTGGAATTCATATGAATAATTTAGATTATTATTCTTTATTTCTCTATTAGCAAGCTCGGTAATCGAAGAAGATACAGATGCGACAGTGGAAGCTGACGATCTGCTTATAAACGAAGGCGATTTGTTGGAGATCGAGTGCACTGGCCTCGAAAGGATTTCTTTCATTTATCCTAAAGATTTGGACACTGCAGTAAGTTTATAAAAAAAAAAAAAAACTTCAAACGTCACGACACTATCCCTGGCATCCGCACAAAAATGTTGCGACATTGTATTACGATGAATTGTAATGTTTGANAAAATGTTGCGACATTGTATTACGATGAATTGTAATGTTTGACAATAGACTACCGTAACGCACATGCGAGAAGAAACCGAGAACGGCAGTCATATCTTCATCTTTCGGCATGAAACTGTTCACAAGGATACAGGATTCTACGGTTGTCCTGGGAATACTTTACAAGTTACCTCACACCCTGACTTTGCAACGTCTAAAAGCATGGTGTATGTTTACGTTCAGTGTGAGTAATTTTCTTTAACAATAAACACTGCAGTTTATGCAAGTACGATGCATCTAATCTAAGTAGGGATATTTTCTAACATAACTACGTTTTCAGCAAGCACAAGTCCGTTCGTAAAAGCGGAGAGTTTTGCTTCGAGGCACGCAGCGGTTGGTGGAACAGCTGTAATACCGTGCAGACCAACATCGCCCAATTTCACAGTCGATCTTCTCTTCGACGAGTTTGTAAGTGATGCGAACGATTATTTTCCAAACGATCTATTCCTGTAACTATGTATGTTAATAATCGCGATCCGACGTCAACCGCTATTATTATAAATTGCAAATCATGAATCGTACGATAAAAGCTTGCAACAACGAATCCAAAGTCACGAATTAAAATCGAATTGACTGATCACAGCCGGTGGAGCAAACGAATTTCGATCCGAGGGTTGGCTTCACATTTGCCAATGTAATG
>NIPQ01091166.1:0-19654 GCA_002806875.1 Lepidotrigona ventralis hoosana | reverse complement strand
AATACTTGAGATTGCTTGGATCAAACATCACTACAATTTTAATTCATGGATACTTTACGTGTGCATAAAAATTAATTGATCGTAATTAATATCGTAAAATATAATAAAAGAATAATAAAGATAATTATACGGTTAATTATAATTTTTATTATTAGTATAAATGGTATAAAGTCGAATACAATTAACAAAATGATAGTCCGGATGACGGAGCTGATACATTTTGCACTAAACGTAGTTTCATTTCTGTTTCTGTCTTATTAATTAATTGAAAACTTAGTATACATATCAGAAAATATTTTCCTGCTAAAAAAAATGAATCTGAACATTATATTCGGCGGGCACCACGCTCCTATTGCATCCGGGTTTGTACTTAAAAATAAATACTATTATCTACTAAGAAAAAAGATCTCTCCTTTATATTTAAAAAGGCACGATAACGACTAGGTAGAAACAAATGGTATGCCAAAAATAGTTTCGGTCTCGCTGAAAAAATTACTCGTGCTCCTTATTCAATAAAGTAGTAACTCTGATGTAACAGACAAATAAGTTTTGTACGAAGTGCAAATATATAAATGCAATAATATTCGTTTCAATCTTCGTGAAACTCTTCCTTAAGTTTGATTTAAACATTATATTACAGAATATTTTCTCATATGTCGTACATATCTCTATAAATATAAAGTACTAACATGGTGTTGTGAATTCTGTTTTCAATTTCTTCTTTATTGTTTTCTTAAGCAAAATATATCATTCTTAAGTGCTTTTTCTGTACTTTTTTTTNATAATATTCGTTTCAATCTTCGTGAAACTCTTCCTTAAGTTTGATTTAAACATTATATTACAGAATATTTTCTCATATGTCGTACATATCTCTATAAATATAAAGTACTAACATGGTGTTGTGAATTCTGTTTTCAATTTCTTCTTTATTGTTTTCTTAAGCAAAATATATCATTCTTAAGTGCTTTTTCTGTACTTTTTTTTAAAGCATTTTTAAAAACGTGCTGTTAGAACTCTTAAGATTATTTCATGGACTTATTTTCACATAAGGCGACAAAATTCCTCTCCTTGGGGATCGCCCTGCAACAAAGAAAAAAGATGGTGTTTATGTACAAAAGAAATTAACTGAATTGAGAAGTTGAATCACTTAATAAACTTAACTGACGTGATGTGTATATTATTCGACAATTAGTAATTACAAAATCTAAAATCAATATTAATGAAAGATGGTGTTTATGTACAAAAGAAATTAACTGAATTGAGAAGTTGAATCACTTAATAAACTTAACTGACGTGATGTGTATATTATTCGACAATTAGTAATTACAAAATCTAAAATCAATATTAATGAACGTTAATTTTTTATTAATAAATTAAAATATTAATGAAAAATATTATGCCCGCATGCATGTAAAGATATACATACACGCATTTTCTCACATATACACGTACGTACATGATATTTACTACATTGATAACNACTGAATTGAGAAGTTGAATCACTTAATAAACTTAACTGACGTGATGTGTATATTATTCGACAATTAGTAATTACAAAATCTAAAATCAATATTAATGAACGTTAATTTTTTATTAATAAATTAAAATATTAATGAAAAATATTATGCCCGCATGCATGTAAAGATATACATACACGCATTTTCTCACATATACACGTACGTACATGATATTTACTACATTGATAACTATTTTATTATTGATTCGGAAATTTTGTGTATTTTAATGAAATTTTTTTATTCTGTAAATTAAATTTCACGAATAATATATCCTTTCAAAACAATAAAATCGTCGATTAATATTTCCATCGACTTATTTCATTCAGCTCACACCAGGCTTTTCTGGGAAAATATTAAAAAAAATATTTATGCATGCATCGAACCGACAAATTTCTATAAGCTCATGAAAACAAATGAAAGATTCTCCCTTTTTTGGCCTCCACATACAAAAACAATGCTGACACTTAGCACTTCAATAAATTAATATAGCAGCAACAAAGTGATGAATTGTATGTTAATAAGTTTTTAATGTTTTAACGTTTTTAGTATAAATAAATTAAAATACCAATAGTATTGCGTTAGTAACAATACCAATGGTAATAGAAAATGAATAATAACTATACACTTATATATATGAGAAAAGATATTTGGAATTGTTTAAATGCGTATCTTAAAGACAATGTGGTTAACTAATGAGATGTTTATATTTTAACAAAAGATTATATTACTCTTAACACTCATGAAGTTTTAGTTAAGCGTGAGCATGAAAATAAAATGCTGTGAAGAAAAAAACAAAGCAAATAATTCCTTTTATTTAAAGTGCGAATGACATTGATCACCGGCGACTATTTTAACGTTCGATAAGTTGAAAACTTACATAAACTGACCCATCAGAACCGTTCGGTCGCCCACTTAATATGGGTAGAGATATCTTCTCTATGGAATAAGAAGATTCGTTGATGATACACATCCCGATTTTATTTTACGTTTCTAATATTAAATCTAACAGTAAAATTAATTTAACGAAAACGTGAATATTTTAAAGAAACTGTACAACGTTCTAACAATAAATGTCAAACAAATTAAAATGTTTTTATAGCCACATTGTCTTCGTTAAATACAAATATAATTACCAAAAAGAAACAAATAATTTTACAAAATAATAAAATTGTTAATTATTTCGTAATTGGTTTTCAAGTTTTCAATTCAACATGGATATTCGTACAATAATAGCTAATTTTGCAGTTAATTTTTAAAGATTGTATTTAGTTATTCAATATTTTTCACTTATATTTTCGATATTCTTATTAACATAAGTGACAAAAAAAATATTTAAATATTTAAAAAAACAAATAAAACTAATACTTATTCCTAGAAAAAAAAAAATAAATAAATTTTTCGTTTAGCTGTGAATAAAAAGAAAATATAAGCCGAATTAATGTCGACTATCATGGCACTTATCTATTTTTGTATTGTATTTAGATAACATACCTGTTGATGGTGAAGTTCTTCAGAAGGTCGAAAACCCAAGTTTTCTCTATGTCGAGACAAAGATGTAGACAATTGTTGTCTTTTACATTCTGAAGTGGCCATTTCCTATTTAAACACCAAAACATTGAAAATACAGTTTATATTCATAAAATAATGCAATAATAAAATAGTATAGACTGTAAGAAACACTCACTTCGCCTTCGTTATTAAGAAGTGTAGTTGTCATAGTATCCGCTGTAAACCATTTTTGACCCTTCATGACAATATTTGATGGTGGTTCGTGTGTGGCACCAATATCAGCAGACCATACCATTACAGTGGCACCACCTTCTAATTTTGCAGTACGATGGAATTTAAATACTGTTTCCAAAGAACCAGCCTTGCGAATAATTTGCCAACCACTGAGTCCTATTTCCTATATAGCATAAAAATAAATTGAAAACATTAAATATTAGTGTGAAAAAATTATTGCACACAGTGGAGTAATTTGCCCAGTACTGAGTATCTTACTTTATTGCCTTTGTTGGTAAGTTTAACAAATCGTCCTTGGGGATCAGCTTCTGTAATTTCTATATCCCCTCTAGATGTTCCAGATACGCTATAGTCAGTACTACTGCGTTCTTCACTTTCCTCCAATAAGGTGCGTTTTCGTTTTCCACCTCTTAAAGGAGTATGTCTTGAAGGAGTGGTTCTACCACTAGACGCTGTTGAGCTCGGCTGTACAGGCATGATGTTCAATCTATGGACGAATAAATTTTCATGTAATCATGTAAAACATTAATAAAATTCTATTTTATTTATTGTGGAACTTTATAGAATATCAATCTTTAGTACCTAGCTTCTTCAGATTCCAATAATTTTCGATATGCTGCAATTTCCAGATCAAGAGCAACCTTGATGTCCATAAGATCTTGATATTCTTGTAGTTGTTGAGCCATTTCATCGCGTATACGTCCTAATTCAGCTTCTAAAGATGCTAAACTCTCTGCGTGGCGAGTTTTTTCATTTTCACGTAAATTTTCTAAATCTCTATAATAAAATTTAACTTGAGCAATGATTCAAAATACTTAAAACTATAAATAATAAACTTAAAATATACATTTAATTACCTTATTCGTGCATTGAGGGCGTTATTTGATGCTTCTAATTCATTAATTTTTTGATTAAGTGTATCAATTCTTGTTCTTGTTTGCCTTAATTCTTCAACAGCTAAGCTTGCTGCTCCGCTATTACGCTGAGCATGAGCTGTTAAGTTTTTAATCTTATTTTCATATAACAATTCAATTTCTTCTCTGTTAGCTCGCATTTGTGCCTCATATTGATCTCGTAAATCTTGCAAAGAATGTTGTAGCTTAGCTTCATATTCCTCAGCAAGGCGGCCATCTATCTCAGAAATTTCAATCTAAAATGAAAATAACACGCAATCTAAGTATGCTTATAATTATTATTAGTTTCTAAAATTAATAGCAGTGTACTACTAAGTACAAACCTGTCTCTTTGTACGTGTTTCCGTTAACTCCTGTTGATACATTTGATCTTTGAAACTAATATCTTCCTTTAAACTTTGAATATTATTTTCAAGAACAATGCGTTGCAATGTCTCTTCTCCCAAGTGTTTACGAGCATCTTCTAACAACGCTTTTAATTTCTCTACTTCTTGTTCTAATTCTTTTTCTCTCTCAGCCAGCTTTTTACGTTCTGCTTGAGACTGATTAAATTGTGATTGCAAATCATTGTAACGTGTCTCATATAATAACAAGTTTCTTTCTGCTACTTGTAAGTCCACTAATTTTTTATCCAATCTGAAAAAATCACAAAGAAATGTTCATAAGTTCAAAAATAAAAAATATTTAATATTGATGTAAGATAAAATATTATATACATTTAACAAAAAGTTGTAAGTATTTAAACATATCTAAAACTTTGATAAATTAACACATCCAACAGTGGTCTTGTGCATTAGTGTTTCTCATTGGTGTATTAAAAATATCGAATTTGATAGTGTCGAATAATTTCTTTTTACGTTCCTTAAAGTGTATACAAAATGAGTTTCATGAAAAAATTTCAATCGTTTGAGACATTCCGGCAGTCGAGAAGAGGTGAGCTTTCGTGTTTCTATTTCAGGCAACCGACCCACATAGAGAAATTTTATTTTATACCACGATGTCTCGAAATCTCTCAATATTTCATACAAAGTATTAGATTCGTAATAAAAAAATTCGTACTACAAAAAAAAGTAATAAATAAATTTTCGATATCACACGTGAAAAAATATTAAATAAAAGAACTTAGAAATAAAAAAATATTAACAAACTATATCATATTAAAAACGATTCTATAAAATAAAGTAAAATTTATAGTACCACATATAGATTTTACGATTTTAATGGAATTATTTCACAAGAAATGTCAAGTTTGTATCTTCATACGAAAACAAGCATTTTAATATAATTCCATCAATGCTACTCCTTCATCAAGAAGGTTCTTTTTTATGTATACATATATATATATAATTGCTACAGAGCCAATATTGAATGCATATGTACATATGTATATGTACACATTGCATACACTTTTATCTCTCCGATAACTGCAGCAGATCTTACAAAATCTCTATATAATTACTGCGAAAAAAATTCGATGAAAAAGGAGAAATTGAAAAAATCAAAAATATTACATTTTAAGCACGGCAAGCTTGCATTCTACAACGAAACAAAAAACTAATTTCAAGTTAGAAGATAGCTAAAACCGGCATCGTTCAAAAACGTAGCTGGATTGTTGAACAAAACAGAATCGAATATACTGATCTTCAAAATGTATGTCAGTTACAAAGATGAAATTGAAGCGATTAAAACACAGACCTTCTACTAAATGTTTCAATATATTGTTCGTGTTTATTCGCAGAGATGTAAATATTAATATCTTCAATATTTCGTAATATTAAACATACGATACATGTACAATGAATTCAGAGATATTTCGACATATACCTCATTAACATACACCTCGTTTATGCTATTTGCTCATATCTCTTAGCTTGTCTGTGTTGAACGAAGTAACATTTCCCGCTTATTTCTCGTTTTATCCGTATTTTTATCGATTGCTTAAACGCGCGCTAGAAAGGAGGTCAATGTTTTCAGTCGAGGTTGTACATGCCATGGTTGAAAATGACATCACCACCGCATAGTAAACGTGAAACAATCGCTCGTAATAACGTCACGTTTCAAGTTAGGCACACCCAAATATTCGAAAAATTTTGTGACGAATTTTATCAATGGAACTCCAAACTTTCATTCAGTCATCTTGAAAACGATATTTATTTTTGACTTGAGGGATACTAGATAACTAGGTACTATAAATATCTAGATAACAGTACAGAGACAGGTAAGCTTATGTTTTTTTTTCTCAAATTAAAATAAAAGAAAGGAGGAGAAAAGAAAAGAGCAACTACTTATATCAATAAAATATACTTAATCAACTACTTATATTAATAAATATAAGTAGAGAAAAGAAAATTTATACTTACTTATATTAATTAATACTTAATAACAAAATTTATACTACTTATATTAATAAATATAAATATAAGTAGAGAAAAGAAAAGAGCAACTACTTATATCAATAAATATACTTAATCAACTACTTATATTAATAAATATATACAATTTAAGGGTCACTAGATTAATGTAGGAACAACGTATGAAGCATTTGCATGTCATTACATATACCATTTACCACGCCATTCATTAATAAACACAAGCAAGTGTAAGTGTAAAATAAAATCTACAATCTACGTACAAAAGTATAAAAGTATAAAAGTACATATATAATTATAAAATCATTACTTCCTGATATCAGGATGTTGCATTTAATTTCTTAATTATGCCATCTCTTTTTAATTTCATATAAAGTTCACAAATATATTTTACTCCAAGTTGATGAAAAATGTTTCTTCTTTCTCATATATCAATACTAATTTTGTCATTTTTTTTTTTTTTTTTTAATTTTTTTTTTACCAAATTTTTGTTACGTGTTACTACAGCGGTAAAATTGAAATTTTTAAATAATATACAAGTTTNGTCACGAAAACAGCAATAAACGTGTCGTTAGTGAATATGATATACATATATCTTAATTATAGCTTTTGAAAATTCCTCGATATCCCGTCACGTAATGAAACGCAAATATATAGATACAATGCATGCAGAAAATGTAGATCAGCGTAAACATAAGATACAAAAATCAAATCGATCAGTTTCAAGATGAAAACCAAAAAGCTGAATACAAGAAGAAACCATGAAGAATTCCGGCGATCGTCCCGGCCTTGTTCTTTCGAAAATCGGGCTTGCACGGATTCGTAAATTTCCCGTAAATACATCTAGTTGAAATAATAAAAATCAAATCGGAAAAGCGACTCACTTGGACTTCAGTTCCTCGTTGTTGTCCCACAATCGTTTCGTATCAATCTCTAGTTTCGCACGTTCCCTCGCAGTGTCATCCAGTAATTTTCTCGCATCGGACAGTTCGTGCTCGTACATAGACTTTATGTTGGATACTTCGCGGGTGATAGTCTCCTGGGTCGTCTGTACCTCCCGCGTGAGCCTCGAGTTCTCGGCCTCCAAGTGGCGCACTTTGTCGATGTAACAAGCCAATCGGTCATTGAGATTCTGCAAGTCCTGCTTTTCTTGTAGCCGCGAATAACGAGTTGGGCTCAAAGGACTTCCTGGTCGTTGGCCGATCGGCGTTGACGTACTAAATTGCGGCGACTGCACGCTGCCGCTTGAACTCGCCGCCGTGCTAGTCTTCTTCGCTGCCTTCGTTGACATGTTCCTTTTTCTTCCTCTTTTTCTTCCTGTTTTCCTTTACCTTCGCGACTCTTCTATTGCACTATCTCACACACTAGCCGCTCGCACTATCGAATCATCAATTTGATGCACAATAACACCGTGTCCGTGAGAGACGCTTAACACTATCGAAGCCCAGGATCCTCCTATCTCAGTCAACGGAAGAACTGTTTAGCGGTGACGCCAACGTTAACGAAACAACCTTCTTACGTGCATCTTTATAATGCGTTGTAAACGCAACGGAGCAACACGATTGGTCAGATCCGTGTGTACGTAACTACTGTTGGCCAATCATGTGCCACTTCCTTCGAAACGTCCGCCAATAGCGTGACGCTCAGCTATACCAACAAAACGCGTCAATCTTGAACTTCTAGCAGAAAGCCTGTGGAAGAAGAAGAAAGAAACTTGCTGTTATTGCGATAGAAATTTTTACCCAACTGCAAATTTAACTTTTTATCCGAATACATTTAAAATATATCTTTTTAAAAAAATACAAATTCTCGGAAGTCGCTTCGGAACTTTGTAAGTTATAAATCATCTTTATCGTTTCGCAATGTGGACTTTGTTATGTCTGTATTCAATATTTTAAGGACTCTATATCGAATATTTTATCCTTGATTTGTTGTTTTTGATTTCTATAATTCTCATAGTCTAGTCATCTAAAATTTCCATGCTGAGATAATTTTACAAGTTCTCGGTAACATTTACAATTACACGCTTCTAGAGTTGTTTTGAAACACGTTGTAAATAAATTCCATTTAGTTTTTTCGAATATCCGGTAGAGGGCAGCGAAGTAAAAACTTTTAAAATGTCTGTGAGCGGTGAGTAACCGAAGAGGCGGACGTTGATGTTTTTAAACGTGAACATTGCGATTATTGTGAGATAATTTTTGAAACATACACTGATAATTGAAATAAAATTTAACGTATAGCAAAGAATTATGTACTTATTAGGAAACGACTTATATATCTATGAATCGTAACAACGTTGTTTACAAGTAATAACACGGATTAAACCATGAAGAAATAATATTTTTCTTTAAGAAATAACATTTAGTCAGCGTAAAGAAATTGTGATCTGGAAACAAAAATTGCAACGTCGTAAATAGAAGAAACGTGAATATGTGTGATCTTATAGATTTAGATAGTCCTGACAAAAAGGATTCATTAAGTTCGAGACTGGCATCGCCTTTAATACCAGTGCCTACAGATGTTACGTCCAACAACAATAATACTCGAATCAATACGAACGAGCCAAATTCTCTAATAATAGGAAAACGTGATAGTTTAGAAAATAATCCTTTTGATATGGTGTTGCATAAAACTACAGAGTATATTCAAAAAAAGGACGACCCTTTTGAAATAATGTTGGAGAAAGCATTGACAGTGAAGTGCAAAAAGAATACTTCCTTGAAATCAGGTTCCCTTGATTTACCAAATAATCAGGTTCTTAAGGGGAAAAAGAATGGACAGAAGCTGAAAATGAACAAAACGTTGGATGAGATTTTAATTAATGACAAATTAAATTTAGGAAATACAACCGGCAATGAAAAGTCTGCTAAAAATGCAATTGATAATTTAAGTAATACTAATACATCAAACAACCTACCCATCATCGATGTTCAAGATCTTAATTTATCAATATTAAATCAATCTGTGATGAACGATACATTATTCGAAGAAAGCAATAAATCGAATAAAAATGAAATACAATCTACTTTGGAAAATAAAATGTTAATTCCTAGCGTGACCTTACAAGTTCCAAAATTTAAACGTTCTTTTTCACAAGGTGAAACACTACTCGATGTGAGAGTATTGGACCATCTGCATCAGATATCATTGGCTAAATCTTTAAGAACTGTTTCTAACAGTGAAATTAGTATATCTTCTTTAAATTCACCTGATATGCTGAATGAAGGATTTTTTAAGAGCGATATTGGAGAAAGTTCTGTATTCTCAAGTTTGTCAAATATTTCTTCTATACCAAAAATAAGTCCTGTTTCTTCAATAATTAGTCCATCACTAATGCTATCAAATGGAACTATGAATCGGACATTCTTAGAAAGCTGTTCCTTCGAGAAATCAGAGAAATCAGAGAATACAAACTTCACTAAAGATTGCAATGAAGAAACAGAATCTGTATTGTCAGCGACAAAAAATTTGGAAATATTAAAAAAAACTTCATTGTCTGATTTAACAGATCGATTTAACAAACTTAAAGCAAGAGTATCAGGGATTCCTGAAAGTTGTACAAATAATAAAGATGTACTTACATGTAGCTCTTTCAGTGATATAAAACAATCTGTAACTTTAACAGAAAAAAATGAAACATGTAATGTAAATAATAAGTTAATCGATGTGGATGTATTTACGCCAGACAATAATTCTAGTAAAGAACATTGCAAAAGTTCTATTTCAGATACGTCATCAGATTCCGTATTTCTTGTAAGTTTTTTTTTTTTTAAATTTTCTTTTTTGATCATTTTTAAAAAGACACTTTTTGATTTATTTTTACTTTACAGGATGGAAATAAAATTAATAAATCAATACTACAGGAAGCAAAATTTCTTGCAAGAACTTTTGAGGAAATGGCTATAAAAACTAGTTCTGGCTGTAAGTTCATATCAAACTTTGTTCTTTAAAATTTAACTTATCTACAAAATCTTAATGAAAAATACTTAATAAAAATTAATTATAAAATAATTTAAATAAGTAACTTGATATTCTATATTTTAATTACCAATTTTCATTTTTTTCATTTCATTATCTAGCAAGCATTGACGATCTCATTACAAACAATCTTTCATGGACATCAGAATTGTTACCAGCATTTGATGATGAAACTTCAGAAAATTTAATTGAATTACCCATATCTCCTGAGAAAAATGATTCAAAGTTGAAAAATATAAAAATTACAGAAAATGAAGATAATGATTCATATAAAAATAAAATAGACGAATGTAATAAAATGAAAGAAAATGTAAAAGATTTAGAAATGGAACTTGTCGAGCCAATATCAGTAGA
Organism: Lepidotrigona ventralis hoosana; assembly: GCA_002806875.1. Taxonomy (NCBI): domain Eukaryota; kingdom Metazoa; phylum Arthropoda; class Insecta; order Hymenoptera; family Apidae; genus Lepidotrigona; species Lepidotrigona ventralis. The sequence goes on along the minus strand of NIPQ01091166.1, from coordinate 8,779 downwards.
GAAACGTCCTAGAGCTGTAACACTTTTGTTAGATCTTAAAAAATTAATTGATACAGAAAAGAATATAGAAGCAAATAAACTATTGGAGAATTTGGAAAAAGTTTTAGGTATTAATTGTGACAATAATACCGAATTATTAACTACTTATCTTAATGCAACTAATAATTTATCAAAGAGTCCACAAAAATCAAATAATAGTTTAGAAGTGATCAAAAATGTGATAGAAATTAATACAGAGTGTAGTAAAGAAAATAATTTGACTAATGATTCAACGGAAAGTATTAAGGAATCAGTATTCTTCGAAAGCATAAATTTAAATGATGTAAATACGAATAAATGTATTGATAATCAAAAGTACTTAAATAGCGTAAATAATAAATTAAAATATGAAACTTCAGGAGATCAAGTGAATATTAGAAACATAAACAAAGAAAAAGATAAAAATGAATTTAATGATCAAAAGATGTCTGAAGAAGATTCTTCTTGCAAAGAAGAATATAGTCCACTAAATGAAAAAGTGATAATTGATTTACTTGCAAATATAGGAAAATTATTACAGACTAAAGGACATCCAACTTTGGATATACTTAAAAATTTAGGAGAAGTATTGAATGTTGCTTATAATTGTAACGTTGACGAAAACATGGAAACTAAATATGAAGATGTAAAAATTCAACGAACTTCAAAAAAATCAAAATTGAAATCTGGAAAGGAAATGAAGTCATTACTTTCAAAATCAGCTAATAGATTAAGTTTAAATTTAGATTCAAAGGTAAGAATAATATTGAAAAAGAAATTTATAAAATTCAGATAAATTCGTTATGATATAATTAACAATGTCTGTTTTAGAAACAAGCAATTGGTAAAAATTTTATCAGGAGAAGCATATCTATATCTCAAACACCGTCAATTGAATCAAGTTCACTTGCCAACAAAGATGTACCTCAATTGAGAAAACGATTTTCTAGTGATCCCAATTTTATTAATCCATCGTTAAATAAAAAAGTGATAAATAACAATAAAAATCAATTACGAGGTAAGGTAATTTGTTTTTACAATATCAATAAATAATAAAGTAATAATTAAGAATAATTGATATATAACTGTTTTCAGATACAGAAACTAAAACGATTACAACTTTAGATTCGCAGAAGGAAAAAATTTCAATGATAAGTACAGTTAAAAATAAATTGAAGAAGAAAATTGACACTAATATCACAAATAAAAAAGGGCCAATGAAAGCTATTATTCCTATAAGAAATATGCAGAAAAGAGGTATAATTAATAAAAATAAAAAATTATATTCACTTTTATCCTTCATTTCATTTACATTTTCTGCAGATACTGTTAATAAAAAAATAATTTCATCTATTGGAGATATAATATCACCCGAGTCTCGTGAAATAATTAGCAGTACACCTAATTCGATAATCAATGAAGTGCACCCAGTTAAAAAATCAGGATCCTCAAAACCAGTAGCTTCGTCAACTCCAGATGCACCAAATTCTAAAACGCGAAAAGTACAATCGCAAGTAGTTAACAGCCCGAAGAAACGGAACTTTTTCTGCGATATTTCGCCAGTAACCACACGCGTAAATGTTGATAATAACAACAGAGTTAACGATAGTCCACGAAGGTAAGTTCAACTCTCGTCATGTTTAGAAAAATACTTTATAGTGCCATACTTACAAAATAATTACAAGATAATTTATTTTTTAGGAGTAACAAATTACCGTCCCCAAAGAAAACGACACCCAAACATCGACGTACAGAATCTGGTATTCCAAAAGCACAAACACCCCCTATAAGTAAGCGATATTCCTCATTTGAAATTAATAATCACTGTGAGCGTGTACACGAATCCCCACGACGTTCAGTATATAAAAAAACAAATTCGCAAAGAAATTCGCCAGTTTCCGTAAAGAAAAATGAAAATATCCAACGAAGTCCATTAAGGGACAGTAACAAACTTACCCATAAAGTAAAACCGATTAATCTGGTATGTGCGAAATTGTATGTTAATAACAAATCGTTATTTGAAGATAGTAACTAATTCATTTTTTTCAACGACAGATTTCAAAACTTCAGCGGCATAACAGTAGCACAAATGCGATGGATAAAGAAAACAGTTGTGTTTAATTTATTTTTTTATAATTAATAACGGTTAAACATGCGTAGAATTTTCTACAGTGTGTGTATATTTTTTTACGTTTACATTTTTTCACATCTGTTTTACAAAATAAAATATTTGCAACATGAAGTAATTATTTTCCTCTTTTTCTTCTCTTATTTGCTTCTTGTAATTTCAATATAACAAGTTGTAATTCATATTTTGTTATATAAAAATATGAAAAAAAAAGAACAACATTACATCGTACTTTCTCTTGCATGTTAAATATTTGTATTTAGACTTCTCAATATTCTTCAAGCATCAAATAGATACCAATACCTCTGTTTATAATTTCCACGATTTCACGAAACGAAAGCTTTTGCTTTTGAAAACTTTCAAAAAACCATTTCTTAAGACAATTTCTCGCTCCTTCATTTTTATTATTTGAAATTCTTATTTTATTTGGGGTATTCCCCGAGGAGAATTACCGTACTGTATAATTCTAGCTGCAAGCAGTTTTTCAGCCTGGGTTGTAGTAATTTTATTTTTTCTGTACCTAGGAATATTTATTTTATTTTTTTATATCGTTATGTAACAAATACAGACACATTTACAATGTACATTCATCATCATTTTTTTTTTCACGTCCATCCCTATCATTCTTTGACAACGCGAAACGTTGAAATTTTCATTCACGATGCACGATTTTGGCCGTGACTCATTGTACCTTAAAATTCGCTTGCGATCTGTTGCGTCAGATCCGTCGATCTGAAAACAGGCTCAAAAGGGGAGCTACTCGGCCGGGAACGAGGACAGCAGCGCTCGGGAACAGCCGATACGTCACGGTCGTTTCTAAAATCACAGACGCAGTAACGTATCACGCGTACAAATCGTGGAAAAAATATTCTACCGTAACGCATACTTTTATCTGAATCGGAAATTTACCGAAGGTAAGGTAAAGACGAGTAGACGCAAACGGAACAAATTACAATCGAATTTCACGAGGATACGGTACTGTAACGAGAACATTCAAACAGTGGAACAAAGAAATTGTCGAAATTGAATCTCGTCGAGCCATTTTCGTCGTGCTTTCCGTTCGGATGTAAAAACCAGATAAACAAATTTAAAATTGAAGCACGATAGGTCGGTTGCCATCAGGGACTACGCCATCTAATAAACGGAAGTTCAACGTCTACCCCTGGGAACTGATGCCGCATTTAACCTGTTAAGAATCATAAATTTTTAAATCCTTTTCTCTTCTTTTTTTTTTTTTTTTTTTANTAAGATCTATCGGTATACTCGAGGGGAGAGTGTGCTTCATCGATCAATCAATCAATCAATCAATCAATCGTCGGTTCGGTGAAAAGACGATCAATTCGAACACAATGAACGACGTGACAACGAAGAGCAACAAAGGAACAAAAGGGAAGAAAGTTGTAGCGAGAACAAAGAACATTTAGGGAAAGCGATGCGCAGAAGCCGCTTGCGCATCGCCGGGGGTACCGACAAAGGCAACGCCGCACCTGTGCGGACCCGTCCCCGCAAAAAGTGCGCTCCGCGTGTTCCGTACTCCAGCGGCGGTCTGTCCACACTCGCGTGCAGCCGCACCCGGCATCGCGCTCCTCGCTCCTCTCGCCGGAGTGATTTAGTCGGGCAGCAGTAGCAATCGGTAGCGCAGCAGCCGCCGTGTTTCGCATCGAGTTGACCGGCAATGCAAAACGATTGTCTGGACAGTGAATTGTCTGGAAAGTGACAGTGGCAGCGAGGTGAAGTGCGTCACAAGTTTCTTGGTGTTCGATCTTTTCGTTCTTGGCGTTCGGTGGCGAGCGAACGAGAGAGCGGAGGTAGAGTAGCGCGGCGCGCACGAGAGGCCGCCTCTGGGAAAAAGAGCGCGTCTCGCAACGTTGCGGCCCAACGCAACTGTTCCCGAAACGTGGAAACGTGATGATTTCGACGCGGAACTATCAGTCGACAGGACGACGTTTAGAACGACGATGAAAACGAAACTGCGCGGGCCCCGGTGACGTGTAAACGAGTTTTTCTTTTCTTTTCTTTTCTTTTCTTTTCTTCAGGCACGTTGATTCGTGTTCTCGTTTGATGCGGTACGCATGCGATTCGCCGAATGATCTTTCCGCCGGTCGAATCGGCAATCGGGCAGAAGTTAGCTGACGCGCGCCCCCGGTGAGAAAGAAACCCGCGTTCCGCAGTTTCGCCCGTGTGCGATACGGACAATCGTTCCGAGCTTATCGATATTCTTAGAATTGTCGTCGTCGTCGTCGTCGTCGTCGTGTGTTGTCGCGCGACGACGATTGAAACGACAACACAGACAACTGCAAAGAGGCGAAAAGATTCAACTCGTGCGACTCGTGCACAGTGTCAACGCGCACGAGGATACAGTATCGCAATCGGCGAGGAGTGGGAGGGAGGGGGGGAGGAAACGCAACCGGCGACGATATATCCCGCGTGGTACGTACACGCACGTACGTGTAACACGTAACGCACACGAGTTAACTACTCGTGTGCACACGCACGTTCGTGCGGACTCGTGAAGTCGGACTCGGTGCGCCGTTTTTTTCGTCGCGTGCGTCAAAGTGGCTTGTCGCGAAGCGCGCTTACACGGAGTCAGAGACATTGCAAAAAAGTTGGACAGACGGTGAGAAAAAGAGAGAGAGAGAGAGAGAGAGAGAGAGATACCAGTGATAGAAAAAAAGAGGTATCCCGCTTTGTTCGACGATTGGCGCGTGGCGAAGACGTGGTGTTTCGACGGTCGAATTTGGCACGTAGCACCAAGTGGCGCGATCGTTCTCACGACAAAGAGAGTTATTCACGCGTGAAAAAAAACGGATTTTCACAAGCGAGAAACAAAAGAGAGAAGTAGCGGAGCAAGCAGTTCACGAAGGGGAGCCAGTGCCGAGAAGAATCGTTCTACTATTTTTCCTTCGGTAGGTTTGTTCGTTTGTTCGAATTTCAAATCGTCGGGCGAGAAGCTCGGAAGAGGAAGTTAGGTATCGCGCGCACGCGAAGGCACAACACCGACGACGTCGTTGCAAAGTCGCGTGCAAAGGGTGTGAAATGCGTCGCGCTGCAGTTCGATGTTCGATCCGACGACAGCGGCGGACGACCTGACTTCGGCCGGATCGCCTCTCCGTTCGTCGCGTGCACCTCCTCTCCTCCTTCGGCTTCAGTCCAACGATGGATCAGCGCAGCTGCGGTACGCAATTCGAAATTCTCTCCCGGTACGAGTAGCCGACGAAGCGAAACAAAAAGTGTGATAATCTCGGTAAGCTGCGTGCAATCGTCACACCGCTCTCAGAGCTCTCATTGACGACGAAAAACTCGGCGGAAACGTTTCGCGCGGTTCCCGAATGCGCCATGGATTTCGCACGCTGTATTTGACTTCGTCGATCCGTGCAATCGATAATATCCCCCGTTGCGTCGTTCTCCTCGTCGTGACTGGTCGTGCGATTTAAAAGAAAGGAAAGGAAAGGAAAGAGATCAAAGAGACAATCTAAGCACACATAGAAAAACCTATTGAGACGCGCGTTTTTATCACGTGCCGATGAAAAACGATCCCGACCGCGGTCAACGCGAAGCGAGAATGATCGACGTTTTATCTGGCCATTGTTTGCAACGGGTGATCGAGAAACGTCGATGTTTACGCTTACGTTGATAAATCGCGATACCGTGTAAATTGAGATCTCGCTGAGATTGCGACTCCTCGAAAGAGGAAATCGAATTTCGAAAGAAAGACGGACGACGACGGATTCGATCGTGTGGAAGGCAGCCAGCCGAGTGGTATAAAGTAGTATAAAGTAGAAGCGGGGGACGTGTACTCTCTACGCACGTATAGCGCGACGCAGAAGAATTTTTACCGGCCGTTATGACATTACGCGCGAATGCGTCGGGCAGTGTAAAAACGTGGACAGACGACCGCCGTGAAACGAGCTCGCATCAGTCCCGCGTTCTTTTCCATTGTCCACGCACGAGCAAAAAAAACTGTGGGACACACAGTGGCCGTGGTAGAGGAAGTCTCATCGACGCGTAATAATGCAGCAGCACCGAGTCGAGACGCAGATACTGCACGAGGAGCAGATCCTGGAGGCGATAGATCAGCTGCGTCGACGAAAGGCGCGACCGGACGCCGACCGTATCTGCAATTACCTGCTGAGGAAGTTCTCGGTGGACGCGCGGGACACCATAGCTGATCTTCATCGGTTGATCGAAGCGGAGAAGGTGATACAGGTGGACTACAAGGGCAACACTAGTTACCGAAATGCCTCGAAATGGTCGCGGCTGCAGCTGTACAAGAATCGGCCGGAAGGTTTCGTGAAGGAGAAGCTAAACTCCGGGATGGTGGCCGGCGCGGTTGCCGAGCTTGTTGTCGAGGAGCCGGATTACCTTGATCAGGGTGTACCAGCGTATAGGCTGATCGAGCAGTTGCTCGATGGTATGTCAAATCCTATTTCCAGACGCATGGTGGAAGATTTCCTCGGGAAAGAGGTGGCCAGTGGTAATTTGACGCGTCTCTCAAACGGTAATTACTCGCTGGTGGCGACGTCTGACATGACAACCACCGCCGAGCCGATACATCGTGAATCTTTTACTCTCGAGAATGGGAACGCGCGGCGGAAGGAGCTGCAGACCGTTTCGTCGACCACCGGTGCGTTGTACGACTTCGACGAGACGGAGAACTTGACGATCACGGACTCGAGGTCAAACACGCCGAGATCGTCGCGTCAGGCAAGTCCTAAGTCCGATCCGCAGATTAAAAAGGAGGAATGTTTCGAAATAATCGTCGGGAGGAACGAAAGCACCGAGTCACCGGTGGAACACGATCCTGTGAAGGAGCAGGAACCACAGCAGCCATCACAGACGTCCGTCGACGATGTGAAGGAAGAGTCGAAAAATACGGATGCCCAGACTCATAACCTTAAAAGATCGTCGAAAGCCGAGCGTAAACAACGCCTACTCGTTCGCACGGATGATCCTATGGACATAGAGATTAAATTCGAAGACTATCGGAATAAAGACAATAAAGAAGAGGTAAATTCGCAGAAGGAGAAGAGAGAGGAGACCGGACATCTTAGCGAGGAACGAGAGGACGAGGATGCGGGAAGAAGTTCCACTAATCCTTCGCCTACACCATCCAATACTAACGTTGGGGGTTTTCGCAGCGCTCGCAGGAAGGTACGTGTTTTTACTTTCTTTTCTTCTCTTTTTTTTTTTTTTTTTTTTTTTTTTTTTTTTTTTTTTTTTTTTTNACAAAATGATTTTGATCCAATGTGCGTGCGCTTGAAAAATAATTACATTTTATAGAGAGCGAAAAAGGTGTTTGATCCTTCTGATAACAATCTGGTGAAAAGAAAACGCGGAAGGCAACCAGGCTCGCAAAATAAATCTTCTGTATCTCAAGAATCCCAAGATTCTTCTAAACCGACTGTCAAAGATGGCCCTTGCAGGCAATGTAGTCTCTGTGCCAAAGAAAAGCAAGAAAACCTAGTTGCTTGTCGTGACTGTACCGTACGAGGTATTGCCATGTTTGTGATAAAATGTGATGAACGTTTTACATCGAAAATCTAATAAATTTTCACTTATTTACAGCCCATCCAAGTTGTATTTATAGCCCAGAAGAAATGATTCAAAAAGCTGGCAGCAATTGGCAATGCGAACGTTGCAAGAGTTGTACAATATGTTGTGAAACTTCAGATGCTGTAAGTGACATTTGTAAAAGACATAATAACTCTTTTTTTTTTTAGTATCTTTTTCCTCATTGTATTATGGTTTAATTTCAGGGACCACTTGCAACATGTTTTACTTGCGACGAAGCTTATCATTATTATTGCCACACACCACGTATAATAATCCCTAAATCAAATTCAAAGTGGCAATGTAATGATTGTGTTCAAAAACAATATAAAACAAACATGAGCCAAAATATTAATCTGGCTACCAGTAGGCCCGATACACCATCAAATCCTCCCGTGTTACCCCCGGTTCTAAGTCCTCAAGTTTCCCCTGCCAGAGGATCTTCTGATCAAATGGAAGATGATAGCCCGAGAGATGGAATTGATCCAAATATACCTGATGCTTCAGACTGGACATCTGAGCAAGTGTATCAATATTTTGCGAGACTTTTTCCAAAAGAAGCAGAAGTATTTAGACAACAGGTATTTTCTTTTTTTTTTTTTTTTTTTATTCCAAAGAATGTTTTNTATTATTTAATATCTGTTAACAAATATTTCATATTTTGATATATATTTCAGGACATTGACGGCCATTCTTTGTTATTGATGAAACGATCTGATGTGTTAAGTGGACTTGATTTACTTCTAGGGCCTGCATTAAAAATATATAGACATGTATTAAAATTACAAGTACGAAGGGACGACCCGAAACTTTATTGGCTGTAAATGCCTTCAGTTAAATACTTAAGCTTAGGATAATATTTAAATAACATTTAAATAATAATTACACTGTACAGGTTGATTTTTTTTATATTTAAGAATTTAATATTTTTTTGATTCAGGATACTTTTTTATATTGTACATATTGCAGTTATCTTGAATTAAAAAAATATTTCTTATTAAAAAATTTGAAAATGCCGAAAAATAACATAAAGAATAATAAGAAAAATTGAAAGCTGTTTTTTTTTTTTTTTGTACAAATAAT
>NIPQ01091165.1:0-13858 GCA_002806875.1 Lepidotrigona ventralis hoosana | reverse complement strand
AGACGTACATTATAGTTATATTTTATAATAATATTAATTATTCACTTTATTTATCATATATATATATATATTTATTATATTTATTAATATTATTACAAAATAATATAGATTGTAATTAAAATAATTCAATACTATTTCGAAATGATATTAACAAATATAAGATTATAAGTATGCAATGAATCAACTAAATAATTAATATCATTGTTAATAACATTTTGCAATAGTAAAAGTCTATATTGTAATAATTTTAATAATTGTTATAAACAATTTACAATATTCGTACAGTAATCAATGTTAATTCATCGTGCACGCGACAATTCGTCAATTCTGATTGAATGCTAATTTTAACGTGCTGTTTAAATGAACTGTCACGCCATTTAACATAATCTCATCATTACAGGCCATGGTAAACGTAGCGCAGTGCATAACAATGTATATTTAGTCCCACCGAAAACGCTGAATGAAATCCAACAGGGCGTGCCGTCGCTCGCGAAAGACCAATTCATACTTTCCCGTTTGATTGGTCGACCATTGGTATCGAACAAATACAAGGGAAGATGGAACAGGCTTTTCAAAATCAAGGCCGGTTTCCCAGAAAATTGGGACAGTGACGACTTTAACGCTCATCTTGTCAGCAATGAATCTACCCGGTAAGAAAAAAAATATGTAAAGAGATATGACTCGTCATTAGATTGCGGATCTCCATGAACATAACTAAAACTACAGTTATTTAAAAAAAAAAAAAAAAGTAAATCGTATATTAATAAAAATTAATTAATTGTAGATTTTTAAGAAATGTGTTAATTATGTGCGTAATATTAATGTATACTATAATATCACATAATATTTAATATTAACCCAAGTTTCTAAATACTGTAATTTTTTTGATATTTTGTATGAAGTAGTAGAATTTTAGAAAAGTAATTTTGATGAATAAATCCGATAATTTGAACGAAGTGTCGCGATAACGCAACGTAGAAATCCACAGTCTGTTCATTGTCAACTTATTTTACTTCACATCTGTATATTTTGTGTGATAACCATATCCAATATTCATCAATTTTATAATACAAAGTTAGAAAATTTTAACAGTAAAAATTAAATTGAAAGCAGTGGAAATATAAATTTTCATATGAATAATTTCATCAAAGATTTTCATAATTGATAACATAATTATAATATACATCTAAGCTGCTGAATTACAATTATTGTAACATGCAGAAATTGTTATTTCTAACTTGCACTCGCTGTGATTTATCTTATTGGTATAATGATTACAGGGATCGAAATAATAACGAAGATCTGACCCAAGGTAAAAGGAAACATAGCAACAACGTGCAGGACATGACAGGAAATATCAACGACGAGGGAAAGGAAATTCCGGAAATATTGCTGATATCGAATAACGAGGACAATCAACATGGCAGGAAACCACAGAACGTAGAACTGTTCAAATTTCTGGTGAATTGATACGCTATTATGCATTTCTGTAATACGCAGAATAATCCGTCAACAATTGACTAAAGGATGATTCCACGCGCGACAACGAAAAGAAAAAGTAGATTCTTTTTTTCATTCAAAGATTTATTTTTTGAGAGAATCAAGAATGAAAATTTATCAAGCATATCTTTCGAACAAAAGTCGTATCCGTGCAATGTAATAATTTTCGTTATTTTCCATTTTCCTTGATATATGAATGTTATTTTGAATTTGGTCTGAACTATTATGAATTAAATAATTTTTCAGCTGTGATCTTGAATATTGCAAGAATTTCTCGAGAATTTAAAATTTGTCAAATATTACACATTACACTTGGGAAATTCAAGATGACACTTGTATCTCGAGAAAGAAGCAAAATAAAAAAATTATTATTAATTATGCTGAATAATATCATACAACTTTTGCTTCAAATAATATAAATAATTTGTGGATAATTTAATCCTGTATAATCAGTAATTCAAAAAAGTGAAAAATGTAGAACAAAATTTTTCTGTCTTCAAGAAAAATAGAGCTTGAATGAGTTGATAAATTTTTGAAACTTGATTTTCTCGAAAATAAAGCCTTAAATGAAATAATTTTATTCTTTTCTTTCGACTCAATTTTTCGCGTATATAATCATCTCTCGATATGGAGAATCTAATATAAAATATAATTATAAAATTCCCCCAATTACAATATAAGATTATACGTACTACATGTATTATATTATACATATATATAATTATTTTTATTTTCAGAGTGATACGAATGCTGATTTCGAATAAAAGAACCGAAAATTGCTATAAAATAACATAATGTAAATTATAAATTGTCACAGTATTGTATTCTAACTGAACTAATAAGAGTATCGTTTAAATTAATTTACTAGAAATTCTGTTTCTCGAATAAAGATTAACTGACTGTCGTTTATTCAGTTTAAGATGCAAACCTGAATTTTGCCTTCTAAAGAAGTATAACAAAATACCAATCATCGTCGCAATATAAACAAGAATAATTTTCTCTGCTCAACAATAAATAAATATCTCAATTCAAACTGCAATAGAGCGAACGAATAAATGTTTCCAGGTTTCAAATTTTAGAAGATTTCTGTAATAATTAATACTCTTATTATTACATTAAATTTTCAGTTACACAAATACTTTGTAATAATTTTAATTTATCGTTGGTATCAAATACAATGTTTGTAAGAAATAGAAATAATAATAAATCGAATAAATAGTGATAATAAACCTGTTTGTTTCGTAATATTTCTCTTTCTGATTATTGTAAAATAATAACACTGCAAAATTTAGGTGTGAAATAACGAGAAGCTAAAAAAACAACAAATCGAACAAAATTGATCTTCCATTAGTTACAAACTTATATTGATTAATTGGTACTGCAGTGACCACACACATTTGTCATTACATTTTTCCCAAAATAGTTTAACAGTTTAACATATTAGGATATTACAAACAACAATTACAAAATAGTCTATCATCTACGAACTTCGTGTTGAAATTTGTGATAAATTAATTCGTAATAAATGTTGGAAATAGCAAATTGCATAAAAGAATAATTATTATAAATGAATCATTTGATACAATTCTTTTATTTTCTGGTAAAACAATATCAATATATTCTACAAATAAAAATAAAAGATAAATATCATGTATAGATAGATAGCAAAAATACATGATAAAAAAACATAATTAATTAATTGATTAATATAATATAAACATAAATGTTAATAATTTGAATAATATATTCCAGAAATATTAAATTGATAAAGTAATTAAAGATTTTTGAAAAATCATTATATTAGAATTTAAAAGAAATAGATTTACACAGTATTCAATTTTCTTTCATTATAATTGCTGTAGGATTAATATAAATAATATTAAGCCCTATTACAATATTAAATAATATGTACAAACAGATTAAATATATATATATATATATTTATTATTATGCTTCATCGAAAAAAAACCAATTCATTGTTGAATTAGAATATGCTAGCATTGTTTCATCGAGAATAATATCGTACAAAATAACAAAAGTAAACAAACTAAAATTTTCAAAATATGTGTAAACATGTAAATTCTAAATTACATAGTATCATCGAATATTAACATAATTTTAATATGGATCTGTTATAATCACATCAAAGTTTAAATATCATGTCGCTTAATTATTTTAAACAATAGATTATTTGTTTGTTATACTTATACAATAAGTGTTAAACTAAACTTGAAATTATTAAACGAACAGCAACGACTATTGAACTAAAATTGAAAGTCTACTTAAGTGTTACATAAAATATTATATTTTTACATCGCGTTGAAATTCGTTAAATAAGATAAACAAGTATTTTAAGGAATAACATTTTATTCATTCTACTTTATGCTTACATACAATTCAGATATAGCATTAACAATTGTACTTACTTCATCATGGAAACAAAGATCCGCGAATATATAATTACACAGAAATAATCGAGTACAATAGTTTCTATTTATTACTTTACTTGAATGCAAAGGGAACTGAAACATGCTACGTTATTAACGATCATTAAACAGAACTGTACCTACAGAATCTGAGTAGCATAACAGAGAATTACAAAAATTCTATAATAAAAACAACGACCGAGGTATTTCATGAAAATATCTTTATTCGTCGGTTTCACATATTTCTTTCTGTTCTAATATTCTTCGTTTCGAATTTAACGTGCAACAGAAACGTCTATCCGTTTATTTGTTATTAAGCTCCACGTCCGGCTGATGAAGGCGATGATGCGACGTCAACTGCAATTATTAATCGAATCGTTAGCTTGATTGACTACTTGAGTTCCTTAACTTAACTCGGGCGAAACGAAACACAAAAACGAATGAACGACGCTTTTATAACACCGACAATTCACTTTCTAATGAGCTTGATTTATATAACACATAAATAAATAACATGGTAGGGAGGTCCAATCTAATTTGGATTTTTGTTATTCACACATTATTGTATAAAATAAGACATTGGAATTACGTATAGATGCGATTATGTTATTATGTAAAATTATTAACGGTAATTATAGTGCCAATTGCATATTAAATAGCGAAGGAAATGTCAACGCGTTGTCGAATAATAGATTTTCGGATAACGAGGGTTTTAAGGGTGTGAAATGTATCACGAAATTGCTTATCGCATAATTGATATCGTGAAATTTTTCATGTGCTTCATTTTAATATGTTTTCCAATTTGTGACCTTGGATATAGATTTTCGGATAACGAGGGTTTTAAGGGTGTGAAATGTATCACGAAATTGCTTATCGCATAATTGATATCGTGAAATTTTTCATGTGCTTCATTTTAATATGTTTTCCAATTTGTGACCTTGGATCACTTGCATGTAGATTTTATTATACGTACGTGTATTACATATTTATATAAGCATATATTAATATATATTGCTATGAATATTTCGGATTTGTAAAAATAAGATAAATATCTCTCGTCGATAGAGAAAATACGTGTATTACATATTTATATAAGCATATATTAATATATATTGCTATGAATATTTCGGATTTGTAAAAATAAGATAAATATCTCTCGTCGATAGAGAAAACATTTGATCGATAGATTCTACTGGGAACCATAGCAATTTAATCATTCAATTCTAAAATTTTCAATTTCGTTCGATTTTACTTTTAACTTCTGTTACTTAAAAAATATATAACGCAAAACAAAACAAAATTTAAATAAAGAAAATTTAACTAAATTTAACTGAAGGAAAGCCACTCTGAATTTTGTGATTTAGTGATTTAAATAAATTGCCACAGTCATCTATAACTTTACGATACTTATGATTAAATAGTGATTAAATAGTGTAAATAAGTATGTAAATAAATGAATATTATAATATTATAATAAATAAATATGTGAATATAAAAATATTATATAATATATAAAATAATTATAATATAATTACATAAATATACAATATTGTAAAATGGAAAACACGCTTTGCAGTAGGATATTTCATAAGAATTAAATATTCCAATTCACAGAGGCGTATATTTCACTTAATGATCAGCGTGTTAAATTTGTTATTAATATTCAATAACGTGAACGAAGAGCTTTTAAAATTTAAAGGGAAGAAAGAACGGCTGCCAACAGAAATAACAATGAGATCTAAGGTAAGAGTGATACCTTGATCTAATCCCAAATCTAATTAGCATACAAGACCGGTATGGGCCGGCGTGCTAGTTACAAAAGAAAGTCAAAGAACGGTAACTTTTTAATGAAGCCTTACATAACNTATTAATATATATTGCTATGAATATTTCGGATTTGTAAAAATAAGATAAATATCTCTCGTCGATAGAGAAAACATTTGATCGATAGATTCTACTGGGAAGCATAGCAATTTAATCATTCAATTCTAAAATTTTCAATTTCGTTCGATTTTACTTTTAACTTCTGTTACTTAAAAAATATATAACGCAAAACAAAACAAAATTTAAATAAAGAAAATTTAACTAAATTTAACTGAAGGAAAGCCACTCTGAATTTTGTGATTTAGTGATTTAAATAAATTGCCACAGTCATCTATAACTTTACGATACTTGTGATTAAATAGTGTAAATAAGTATGTAAATAAATGAATATTATAATATTATAATAAATAAATATGTGAATATAAAAATATTATATAATATATAAAATAATTATAATATAATTACATAAATATACAATATTGTAAAATGGAAAACACGCTTTGCAGTAGGATATTTCATAAGAATTAAATATTCCAATTCACAGAGGCGTATATTTCACTTAATGATCATTAAAATAATTATAATATAATTACATAAATATACAATATTGTAAAATGGAAAACACGCTTTGCAGTAGGATATTTCATAAGAATTAAATATTCCAATTCACAGAGGCGTATATTTCACTTAATGATCAACGTGTTAAATTTGTTATTAATATTCAATAACGTGAACGAAGAGCTTTTAAAATTTAAAGGGAAGAAAGAATGGCTGCCAACAGAAATAACAATGAGGTCTAAGGTAAGAGTGATACCTTGATCTAATCCCAAATCTAATTAGCATACAAGACCGGTATGGGCCGGCGTGCTAGTTACAAAAGAAAGTCAAAGAACGGTAACTTTTTAATGAAGCCTTACATAACTTCTAAGGTAAGAGTGATACCTTGATCTAATCCCAAATCTAATTAGCATACAAGACCGGTATGGGCCGGCGTGCTAGTTACAAAAGAAAGTCAAAGAACGGTAACTTTTTAATGAAGCCTTACATAACGATAGAACTTGAAATACTTAAGTTGCTGATAGGTGTGAGTATAGGTGTATAGTTTTGCAAGAGGAGACCTCGAGATGAAACGTTCAATGTTTAACGAAGTTCCGCGCCTCGGTGTAATGCCATAGTTATTAATGATTCTGTTTCTGTTTCATTATTAATCACTTTATCGGATAATTAATAACAGATTAAGATACTCTCTAATGTAATTAAATAAATCAGTTAAATAAAATTACATTTATTGTTGCATTATTTCAAGAAATACTTGATTATTGAGTTTGTCGAACAAAATTATATCGTTTCTCTTATAGCCATAATTAGATCTCAAGATAATCGATTTTTTAATGGAACTCGCGTAAAAAATCTTTTTGTAAATGTCCATATGATGAATAAAAATGAACTTTTCAATGAAATATTTCTATCAGTGGATTCCTGTATTTTTTTTTTTTTTTATTGTATGAACCTCTTAATTAGTCTTAATTATAATGTTAATGAAGATAAAAAAAAAACTCATCAATCGATAGATATACAACATAATGTTTTCTTTTTTTTTTTTTTTTTTTATTGTATGAACCTCTTAATTAGTCTTAATTATAATGTTAATGAAGATAAAAAAAAAACTCATCAATCGATAGATATACAACATAAATTTCTATTTAAAAAAATACCAATAATCTCACGAAAAATGAAATTATGATGAAAGAAAGCTATTTCTACCGATAAATGTGTTTTGAAACAGTGCAACTTTGTAGAAACTGATTCGTCCAACATTAAGTGAAGCAAATGTTCAACTGATTTGGCCAATTAAGTAATCGTAATTCCATCACGCATTCGAATCTCGATAAAGTTCATTTCTCATCGGGCGAGTAAATGTTCGCCTAATGTAATAGACGCCTTTATTCATTCGTTTTTTCGTCTCCCGTGAAATCAAATATTTGTATACCCATTGTCGAACGATGAAGGATAGCATGGAAGGATCGAATCTCGTGGAATCCTGTCTACGTGTCTGAGAGAAAGGTGTCTCCTCTTGACCCTCGAACTTTTTCTCGGGAATGACGAACTCGTTAGGCAAACGCAGAGCTTCCATTTCTTCGTGTTTGTCGCTGGTAGCCATGTCTACTTGATTCTCTTGGGGTACGTTTCCCCGTGCATATGGATCGAACCTCTTACCATGGCCACCGAAACACGAATGTCCAAACGCGGAACAACCACCTGTCGAGAGAAAAGCGAAGTTAATTTCAAATTGTAAAATTTAATCATTAGTCTTTGTACACTTAACATATGTACATTTGGAGAAATGAAGTTTACATTTATAAAATTTAATATACAGTTAGGCGTATATATATATATATATATATATATATATATTTTGTAACTGTATATTATTTTATATATGCAGTAATATATTATATTATATTATGTATTAATACAATATTAATGCAATATGTGTATAAAATAATATATTATCATATATATTGTATAATATATTAATGTATTATTATGTATTAGTATAATATTAATACAATACATATACATATATATAATACATTATTGTATATACAGTTGTATACAGTAATATATAAATTATAAATAAAAAAATGTTGCTCACAAGAGTGAGTTCAAATATTTACCATAGAATATTTACAAAATTAAATTAGATTAATTTAAAAATATTATACATGAAAATTACAAGATATTCGTTACAAATATACATTAGAATAAAAGAAATTAGTATATAATGAATAGCCATCTTAAATATGTAATGAATGTTAAGGATTATTAAATTGAATTATTATTAAATGTTATAAATCGAGTAAAATTATACTAAATATTCCGAAAAATAAATAATTTAAAATACCAGGCTGTTATGGTCTCCAATGTTCAATACCAATTAGGAGTTAAATACGATCGTACAACGATCGTTCAAAATTTAATTAAATTGAATTAAAAAATTTATCATTAATTATTACGAATTAAATTAAATTATGACTATGGTCTGCAATATCCAATGATGCATGAATATTGGAGCTTATTAATCTCCGCTGTTTAAATAATCTTTCGATCTCTACAAAGTATTATTTAACAGCTACATATATTTTTAGATTTGTTATAAACTTGACTGATATATAATAATAATAATTAAATCTCGCTTCGTTCGAATATTTTCGTGAGCAATTGTACATGCGCAAGTTTTAAATATTTAAAAAAAAATTTATGAATTTTAAATATTTTACAGATACTGATTTGTTCATTAGTTAGCATTCTGAAAAATGACAATGTTTCTTATATTTTATTTATATATTCTTTTAAATAAATGTAAAGAACATTATCAGCAGCATTTTATAAATCCAGATTTCAACTTTAACCAACAAATTAATTAAGATCCATAAAACGTTCAATACTCTTTGTCTTCTGTTTGAAATGGTTTCAGCTATGTGAAATGAAAATAATTAAATCAGAAAAAATCTTTTGCAACAAAACACAATTTGTTGTTAAATGAAAGATTTCCATGTAAAAAGAAATAAATGTCGCTTTCCAATAGAAGAAATGTACGACTAATATTATTCCAATGTGTGTGTGTGTACACACACACACACACACGCGCGCGCGCGCGCGCGCGTTTATTCGATTTAATAAAAATGTAGCCTCGATAGTCGATGTGAACCGCAACAGGCCATTTAACTATTGTTTCATTTGAAAATACTCCGTCGTATTTCACTGTTTTATAACTATTCCTGAATGCGATATCCTAGTTTTATACCACTCGCTAACGAGAGCAAGCTTTTTACCGGACAAGGCATTAAATCATCGCGAAATGTTGTCGAAAATATAATTTGTATCTTGGCTTATTTTAGAATATAAAAAAAAAAATGAACTCTGCGAATTTGACACAACACATTTGCAAGTCAAAATAAAGCACACGTCGTATAAAATTGCCAATTATTAGCAGATGGTGAACCGGGGCATGAAATCTAATTTCACTTTTAAATTTATTTTTCCTTTTAATAGTATGAAGAAGAGAAAGTAAATGCTTTTAACGGATCAAAAACAGTATAGTATGAAACTACCGAAGTAAATTATAGAGAATATAAGAATCATTTAATATATAGTGATATTGTAATTGATATTTTTCACGAACATCATGTGTGAAAAGATGATAAATGTAAAAATAAGTAAAACTAAACTTACAAATATAAATGCAACTGAATGGATTATTTCGATCAATCTCTTATTGTTATTTTAAAATAATAAAATTTTAGAAATACTATTACTATCTATTAGAAATACTATACTATTACTATTACTAGAGATACTATCTAAAATACCATTTTGGAAATAGTATTTCTTGAATATGAGCAAACTACGTGATTAATTATAAGATGTACTAACTTGAAATATTGTAATCTATATACATATGAAGAAATTATAAAAATTGTTAAACAAATATTAATGACTTTTGGAAATCGACACGACTCTAAATAAATAAATAAATAAAGCATCTTCATTTAGCGTGAAATTCGAATAAATTTCCAAATACATTCTTCCTTTAATTAATTCAATCATTGAAATAAAATGAACAAATTTAATCTGAAGAATAACAATTTCATTCAAATACAAAATAGAAAATAAGTAAGTAATTTTGTCTGCTAGCTAAATAATGAGTTTAGAAAAAAATCGCTAAGGTAAATCTTTAAACACCTAGTTAAGTGAGATAATAAATAATTCAATTTACCATTTTTTAAATATATTATTTCAATAACACCCAAGTCCGTATAATGTAGAAACTTTTAAATAGAGAAATAGAGAAACTTTTAAGTAGAGATGGTGTAATGGATTATTATTACACGCGATGATTTTAGGAAGAAAAAAAGAAGAATGAGGGGAGGAGAAGAAATAAATAACACGTTTCAAACCGGTAAGCAGAGGATTTTACGTAAAGAACGAGAGAACTGCTATTTTTAAATATAAATGAATAACGTAAATCAAAGCGGCCCCCATTCAAAGCGGAAATAGAAATAATAACAAATACCTAATAAAAGAAGCTGTGGGATGTAATCGAAAAGGAAGGAAAGGAATATTTTAATAAAAAGATTAGCAAACTCTATGATAAAAATAAAAGAATTATATTGATCCAGTTACAGAAGTCTGCGTGTATTTTATAAATTTCAAATATTGAAAAGAGAATAAGAAGGTGCATTTTATGGAGCTTAATTAATCTGTTAGGTAAAATTAATTCGATTCTAAAGTATTGAAAATATCAGAAGAGCATATAAATAAATCGAAAATCTGTGCATATACAATTTCCATACTTACAGAATAATATTTATTCTGATAACATAATAATAATAATAACAATAACGCTTTATATGAGTACGTTTTAATTGTATAAATTTCGTAAATTTCTGTTCCAATTTAGTTATGATTTTCTATAAACTGCACACTTTCTATAATTTTTTTCTATAAATTAACTATTTTATATAATATAAATACATATAATATAAATATTATAACGATATAATATAAATATTATATCGTTTTTTTAAAGCGTCTTCTATCATTAATTCTAACTATATTAAAGTAGGAAAGATTTAATTTTTGTAATGCATAAGTCGTGAATTTTCAAATTCTCCTGAACTCTAAAATTGACCATTTTTATAAATACTGGAATAGTCGTTGAAAAAATAATATCATAAATCGAATGAACTAGATTTATTAGATTTATCAGATTTACTAGATTTATTAAAGTTATCCAGTTTCTTAATACAAGAACGTTCTAAATAGAAATCATTACAATTAAAATAAATAGATCTACACAATCGTGTCTCTCTGTCGATAAAAGTCGATACTAATTTTCTGAATTTCTTCGCCAATTGTAAGAAAAGGAAATCTGAAATCCGTATTAACAATCGTAATATCAAACCTTATGACAGTTTGAAGAGATCACGTATAATTAAAATATGATTGCATAAAAATTTGATACGCACTGACCCGACACATAATATAATCTATCTACGTACTTCGAGTAATTATTTTCTATGTACAATTAAACCAAAATAGAAACGTCAGCATCGGACGAATAGAATGGAATACCGCAATCTCATTTAAAAACGTATTCACTTATTCACAGATGTGTTTCCATGGGTTGCGAGGAAATAAAACGTAGGTCTTAAATAATTTAAAGCAGCAGGCACATGCGCGACGTGGATCGAAATCGAATCGCCTGAAAGCGAATTATAAATCGAGCGCGACAGGACGAGACAAGAAAAAAACGGGAAAGGGAAAGGGAAAGGGAAAGGGAAGGGAAGGAAAAAAGAACGTGTCGCGCGAAAAAGAGCAAACCAAAAGTGAAACTAAAAAGAGTGGAATGAAACGTGATTGGTCGTACGTGATCCGCGAAAGAAATGAAAAAAAAGAAGAGCAAGCCCTCCGATCAGACGGGAGGGTTGGAAACTTATTCACTCAATTATCTTAAATGAAAGCTTGCTCGCTAATCGATCGACGGTTTCGAGCTTCTTTTCCTCCGATCGGGGCCCTCGTTCGCGCGTTCTAAAAGCTTGGAAAGCTCTTTAAAGGGACTCGATCGCTCCGAGAGCTTGTTACCAGTGAGATTTTTTTTTCTTTTTTTTTTTTTTTTTTTTTGGTTTTACCGGNCAAATTTCAAAGAAGATTATAAAAGAAGGAAATTTTATTCTTTAATAATGGCTGACTACTTGTATCACAAAAACGAGATTGTCTGAATCACTTGTGTGCAAGCATTTTATTCCGCACAAAGCTTAATTCGTTTTAAACCAGTAATCAGTGTAAAAGATAACAATACCTGATTGCTAATAATGTTCAAGCTCGAAAAGTAAAATGTTGAAATCATTTCTTTCAAAATTTTTAGAAATTTATCTTTCTGGTAAATTTTTATAGAAATAGATTAATTACAATTTTATCGAAAAAGCGTTAAGAATCTTCTGTTAATTATAAAATTATAGAAATATTGAATTACAAAATGATGGAATTATAAAATTAGAAACTATAGAATTACAGAATTATAAAATTATATAGTTGCAGAATCATCACAGAAGAATTACAAAATCGTAAACTATAGAATCCTAGAATCGGCAACAGCAAAAAATAATAATACCAATGAGACGAAGGACATTCAACACAAAGATTATTAACATCATTCATATAAATAAATATCTTCGGTAAACTTCCGAAAATTTAGAAAAAATTTCATACCTATCCTTCGATATAAATATAACGTATCTTATAAAAAAATTTCTAAAAAAAAAAAAAATAGAATGTATAAAATTACTCACGTTTAGCATGAACTGTGTCAGTGATAGACAGCAGGACCATTAGCGCGCAGACAGATACACAGATCGACAGCGAAAGACCGGAAGTCGCGTTGTTCTTCATCCTGTCCCTTGTGAAAGCTGTACTGTTGCAAGGTATAGCGTTTTTTCCTCTTCGTTCGATCGGTCAGCAACTGGTAGATAAACCAAAAGACTCGATGCTTCCTCGTCGAGCAGGTGGTTGTGAATGAACGAAGGAGACGTCACGCGGTCCTTCTTTTACGGGAGCGGAAACCAGAGTGGCGCAGTCGAACATTGCCGAGTCGAGCATGCTGACTACGCAGACACTGTGGGTGGTACATTATACCGGTCACATACAGGGTGTTGATACATTGTGAATATGCGGGTTGATAAAATTCGTTGAAAGAGATGCAAGTTCGTGAGAGACATTTAACTCGTTCATCAGCGAACGAACTTTGGACTATACATATACGTCCTGTATGTATACATGCCTGTCTATAAGTGGCTAGCGCACTTAATAAAATAAGGATATGATCGATATTTCATCAGAAACAACACAGTGGTGTATGTTGACTGTTTACATTATAAAAAACTATGTTTCGTGACTTTTATACATTCATGGAAGTGATAATGATATAAAGATAATAAATTGAATTCGAAATAACGAAACGTTTATTACATTGATAATATCAAATATCTCATTGTCAAGGAAATTGTTACGTGAACTTTTTGAAATTTTATGCGACTTATACACGA